>JAXCGZ010001938.1:75000-90000 GCA_037179515.1 Halocaridina rubra | reverse complement strand
CAGTCATGCTCTTTGCTACCAACACATAATCCATCAATGCTCTTTCTTTCACTCTTCCATTTGACACTCTCATCCATGTATACTTATTTATTAACTTCTTCTTAAATAAACTATTACCTATCACCAACTCTTGCTCCACACACATATCTAACAGTCTCTCGCCACTCTCATTCCCACCTGGTACCCCATACTTTCCTACAACACCTTCTATCTCTCCATCACCCACTCTGGCATTCAAGTCACCCAACACAACTACATAGTTCCTTCTACTCAGACCATCCACACATCTAGTTAACTCATTCCAGAATTCATCCCGCTCTTCATCACTTCTCTCACATCCTGGCCCATACGCACTAACAAAGCCCAACATTCCCTTCCTATCCTAGCCCTCACCCACATCAGCCTAGATGACACTTCTTTCCATTCCACTACCTTATTTACCATCCATTCACTCAGCAATAATGCCACACCTTCTCTCGCTCTCCCCCTTTCAACCCCAGACACCCTACCCGTCACATCACCAAATGCCACTTCTCCTTTTCCTTTCATCTTCGTTTCACACAATGCCAATACATCCATCCTCCTCTTACCAAACATATATCCAATCTCACATCTTTTGCTCTCTATCGTACTACAACCACGCACATTTAGACACCCCAAAACTAGAGTTTGGGGAGAAGTTATTCTCCCCTCTACTCCCCTTCTTCTTTGACTTCTTCCATCGTCAGTAACCCAAAGTTCACTTTGACCAATTTGTTGGAGATCCACATTCAAGTAATGAAGGTTCCTTCAACTTCTATGACCCCTTACCATAGAACTTGGCATCTCACACAGTATAAATAAAAGCAAAATACATCTGCCATCAGACCTGACTCTTAATTGCTAGTTTACATCCAAAACACCCAAAACACAATTGTACCGTGACCCCCACCCGTCCAGTTCAAAGCACTGAGCTAGAGCGGATATAAACCTAAAGACTTTGCTATCCATTAACAACCTCACTACACCTATCTCTATCTCTTTCCTGCTCCACTTGCATAGTATGTGCATCCAATCCTCTTTCAAACCCATCTACCTATCTTAATCTTGGTTTTCTCTCAGTCTTGTTCCACTTACTTCTGCTCTTCGGAATCAATTCGCTAGTTGTACCTCATACATACTTTCCATATGCCAAGACCACCTAAACACTTCCTGGTTTAACCTAACTGAGAAATTTCTTACCTACGTCCATTTCTTTAACATTTCCCCAATTGTTACTCTATTCATTCTTAACACACTTGTCATTCTTCTCAAATATCTCATCACCAATACATTCAATCTGTTACAAGTTACTGCTCTATATAATGTGTTGATCACAATTATTCCCTCATACTACCTTTTCCTTGCTTAATACCTATTTCTCATATTTGTCATTGCATCCTAGATAATTTCTCGCTTGGTGCTACATACATTTCCATATACTTAAAACTCTCGACCTCCTAAAGCATCTCACTAAGCACTCTCACATTCAATCTGCCAACATCAAAGAGCATATCTCAACTTTTTTTTGTAGCCCCACTTCATTCGCAACTTCTGTCTGTCAAAGATCTTTCCAAAATCGTTCACCGACAGCTTCAGTAAATCCCCAGAATCGACAAGATTTTATTTTGTTCCCAAATCCCCCTCTTCTCATCAACTAATACTAAATCTCTGCCTAGTACTCCTATATTTACTTGCTTTACCACTCCTTCCATATACATACTGAACATCCAAGGCGATATCAAAACCCTGACGCAACCTTTCTTTACCTCAGACCAATCAATCTCTGAATCTCGACTCCTACACACCGCTTTTCATATAATGTCGATGGCATACAATAGCAACACGTTACCCAACAATTCTCTATCAACCCTATTACAGGAATCAACCATATCATTGAGTACCTAAATACATCCTTACCTTTCTCTAAATATTTCTCATACACCTGTCTTACCAAAAACATTTAAACCCACGAAACATCGTGTTTTCCCAGATAACTTTCTCTTAGGTCATCTGATAATTTCTCTCAGCATATACTTACTCATGCAATTTACCCGTTACTCTCAAGCATACATATTCCTCTAAAAGTAATACATTCATACACATCTCCCTTCCTTTCCTCAGTGGTATTACACATGTACGACACTGATCAACTGAGGCCCTCCCTCCATCAATACACACATTCAGTAATCTTATCATCCATTCCAAGTAAAGATTCTCTACATTTTGATAAGCATTCCACAAGGCACCCTCTTAATCCAGGTGTCTTACCAGCCTTCATTACTTCAAATGACAATTAAAACTTTCTAATCCAGATGTCTTTTCAGCCTTCATTTCTTTAAATGACAACTGAATCTCTTCTCTTATAGCTGCTCTATCATTCCCCTCACCCTTAGCATCTTCCGCAGCCACAAACACCACTTCTCTAGCATCCTCCACATTCAACAACTCGAAAAACTCAATCCAGCTCGCTCTCTCTCTCTCTCTTTCTCATCAGCTAGCAACTGTCCATTTGATTATTCCATTCCCTTATCCAACCAGACTCAACTGTTTGTACTCCTTTTGCTTCATATTATATTAGGTTTTTCATTATTCTTACCAGACATCCACGACTGTTTACAATCTTATTTAACCTGCCCCATTTTTCACTCTATACCTCTCATACTATCCTTTATGCGACTATGCTTCACTTGCAAGCTTCTTTTCTGCAACTGCAGCACTCACCTTTTCATTCCTCCAATTACGTCCTTTTCTTCTCCTTCCATCCAATGAACTCATGCCACTTAGTATTTTCATCACATTTTGCAACTTACTCATTAAAATTCAGCCATTTTTTTCCACCTCTACCGTCAATACTTTCAACATACTCCTTATAGTTGTCTTGTACTCACAATCTTCTCTTTTATTATTCATCCCACTTACTTTCAGCATTTCTCTTACTCCATCTCATCTCATCTTTCCCACCTTTCATCAACTGTTAATCTTTTTTTCAATCAGGGAACGGTCATACATTCCACCGCTCTCCTCAACACATTCAAATCCAATACTCTTCTAGAAACACCCTCTCGGTCCTACTCCACAGAATACATCTGACGCTCTTTCACACGTTCACTAACCATCCAGTTTGAACCCTCTATACTTAAGCATATCTAGCATTTTAAACAGTATTAATAGCATTAAAAACCATCAAATTGGGAGCCGCATCAGCTAAGTGGTAGAATGCGCCACTGGAGAAGCAACTAACGTGGATACAATCCCATCGTGGGGCGTTAGAAAGGGCATCCAAACTTCATCCTCCAGCTCTAACACGTCTGTCCATCCCCAATCGAATAGGGACTCACTGTTACACATATCACGATGCACTGCATTGCATTAGCAATCATCAACTTAATCTATATACACATTTATTTTCTCTCCATTTCAGTTCCTTCCAGGTACTCCATACTTAACAGTTAATATGACCAGTGGCTTACTTCCTACTGCAGCATTCAAATTACTCATCTATACTATATTCGTATTTATTCAAAACCTCTCCACACACTTTTTGTAAAGCCTCTATTCTCCTCACTTTTCTCATTAACATGACCATACCCACTCAAATACAATCACCCCTATCAATTCAGATACATTTTAGCCCACATTATCAACAACACCCACCAAACAGTCTCTAAACAACGGTCTCTCACATTTCCCTTTCAATATGGCGTCACGAAATTCAAACGCACCCATCTCTTGTCCCACATGCCACTCATATCTTCCTTGGCACTCTCCCTAGTTTCTTCATTGGAGAAAAAAACAAATGAGGGGAAAGTTCCAAGTCCCCTTGCTCTCATCAGTTTCCTCGACTTTACAACAAGCTAAGGAACAGAGGTGAATCCTTGTCCACTCACCCCAGGAGAAAGCAAGAAGGAAATGCAGTATAAAAGAGAAAGCATGAACTATGGGAGGCAGAGGATTCTCAACTTTTAACTTGGATACAGCCTTCCAAGCATCATATATATATATATATATATATATATATATATATATATATATATATATATATATATATATATATATATATATATATATATATATATATATATATATATATATATATATAATGTTTCGCCGGATTTTATAAAAATAAAAAATAAAAGAAATGAAAGTATACAACCATAAAACATGGCAATAACTTCTGGGCATCCTGCGAGCACGCGCGCAAGCACACACCCACACACACACACACACACACACACACACACACACACACACTATATATATATATATATATATATATATATATATATATATATATATATATATATGCGTATATATATACATATATACATACACACACACACACACACACACACACACACACACACACACACACACACACACACACACACACACACACACACACACACACACACACACACACATATATATATATATATATATATATATATATATATATATATATATATATATATATATATATTATGTGGCACTAATGATGGATTACAAGTATGATAAGTGTTTGTCCATCAGTTCCTGGGTACAATCATAAGTTTCAAATCATTAATTTGAAGCAAGAAAAATAAAAAGCAAGGAGTAATAAAAACGACTATTTATAATTTTTTACTCTAACACTACATTTCTAAATATGTTCATGACTGAACTTCTATCCCTTTTTGTTTTAATCAGATACTGCAATTAAAGTGAATAGTTTTCATACTTTGGAACATCACTTAAAACTATATAAATTAAATGAACAGCTTCGCTATGATAATACAAAGTCCTGGCAGATAAGTTATCTGGAAATACTGATGCTTTTAGGATATAAAAAAAATAATGCACAAAAACTTCTAAATGTTTTGTCAGGCTTCCAACTTATGCAACTAGAATTACAATAAAGACTCAAGCATATAGTCATTCCGTATCACTATAACAAATCAATTCAGATACTTAACTAGGACACTGTAATGACAAATATAAAACACTAAAGACAAGTACACATTGAGAATGCCAACAATACATGGTAATAACTAAGCTAACAAAAAAAAAGAAAAAAAAGGGAAAAGCAAACAGGGAAAAAAAATACGGAACAACTATAATGTAGACTGAAAGGAAATTCTAACGACACAATTGCAATTATTATACACAAAGTATGCATAACACCATATACAAAGGTGGAAACACGAAAATATAAGGTCAATACGGCTTTCTTGAATATATATGACTTTTTCCAAACATAAGTTGTCACAACAGCTCATAGGAGTGAAGCGTGTAGGGTATGCTGAAGTGCAGTTGTCTTTTTTTTTTACATTCTGATCTTTAGTAAGACACACGCACGCACACACACACGCATACGCACACAAAAGCAATCACGCATGCACGTGTGCACGCACAAACACAACAATATCGGATATAGGCTCACTTCAGAGCAAGCTATTACACTAACTAAATCGGTGCAGTGACTGGTTCTGTCCATCTACTGTCCTCTCTCTTAAGCCATTACTTTCTTTAGAAAACTGATCTATCATCATCTCAGGGCCGAATCCTACTATATTTCTGGGTCTCCTTCTTTGACTATTCATTCAGCATGTCCTCTTCTTATAGTTTATCACTATTATTTCCGCCTTGTTCTTTAGCTGCTATTGTTTCTTCTTCTCAATGAGCCTAATAAGGGCAAAACTCTTTGCCCGTCCCGGTGTCACACTCATTAAAAAAGTAGCTCTGGAATTCCAATACAACGCCAAAGCTAGTTTCTGACCGTAATCTTCCTTAAACATTGTTGTTATAGGAATAATGGTTTGGTTTCGGTTTTACGTCACGAACTCCCTTTTCTACCAAGGGCTAGGACGGTTGCCTTCTTGCGAAGGACTTGTTTTGGCAGATGAAATCGTTACCCTGAGTGTATGCCCTTACTAAATAATATATCAGAAAAGAAGGTTTCCTGGTCCAAAGATATTTATAAAAAGAAGATATGTTGCCTATACAACAAAGAAGTCCTTTTTAATTTCTTCTGCATTCAGTCCTTAACAGCAGGCACAAAACAAGAGCAAGCAGATGGGAGCCTGAAGATGTCCACAAAGAGTCCTTTATAAGGATTGCATGGATCGTAAGACAATAGCCGGTGGTATGCGTATTTTTGGACGCATTTACTCTTGAAGGAAGGTGCCAACATTCGACAGGGAGTAAGGGGATACCTAAAATGGATTACATGGATCAGTAAACGACAGGCTGTACTTGGATTCACAGACTTCATCTATAAGGATGCATTAAGTAATTGTTATTGCAATTTTGATGTAATAAAAGCTTAAACAGAGAGCTATATATATATATATATATATATATATATATATATATATATATATATATATATATATATATATATATATATATATATATATATATATATATATATATATATATATATATATATATATATATAATATATATATATATATATATATATATATATATATATATATATATATATATATATATATATATATATATATATATATATATATATATATATATATATATATATATATATATATATATATATATATATATATATATATATATATATATATATATATATATATATATATATATATATATATATATATATATATATATATATATATATATATATATATATATATATATATATATATATATATATATATATATCATTTTATAGTAAATAATCACTTGAAAAGTAATTAAAATCAAACTTACATGCAAATTTCCAAACGAGTAGTTTGTGTATAATAGCGAACTCCATTCACAATTACCCGCCATTCACCTTTGGCGTTTCGAGCTCTTTTAGGAGTAGCATAATAAATTTCTGACGGGCAGAGGTATCCTAATAATAAAAGGAAGGATGGAGCTCAGGTCTTCAACATAGGCACTATTGATATCAATTTTACCATAGCGCACAAACCAAAGCATAAAATATATCATGCTTATTGCAACCTAAGAACATATTACTTGCATTTGTCTGAAAGGTCTAATGCTCACCTTCAGGTCCAATCCAATGGGTGACATCATACTTGGAAGGATTGTAATACGAGTAGTCAAAATGCACTTCCTGACTAGAAGATATTTGCATAACGAGGTCGTCGGCACTCTGTTCACTGACATCAGCGTATTTCTCAGCTATGCGTAGATCTTCCTTCAGGGCGACTTCGACGTCAAGACTTTTAAAAATAGGCAAGGCCTCATATGATGAAAAACAATAATGCAATTTTTACCTCCTCAAGACAAGCTTTTCTGTTTATTCTACAAAAGTGAAATATCTCGTGAGACTTTCTCTATTTCCTTGAAAAGATTTGAATAATGATTTATTATAAAACCAATACAACAATTACTGACTGTCCACAAGTAATTAGGTATCTCCCCTATATACAATATAACCGCAAAGGTTAACAAGTTGGATTCCATATCAACAATCAGCCCTCAGAAATAATAATAATAATAATAATAATAATAATAATAATAATAATAATAATAATAATAATAATAATAATAATAATAATAATAATAATAATAATAATAATAATAATAAAAATAATAATAATAATGATGATGATAATAATAATAATAATAATAATAATAATAATAATAATAATAATAATAATAATAATAATAATAATAAAAACAATAATAATAATAATTATTATTATTATTATACTAAAAATACTAATAATAATAATAATAATGATGATAATGATGATGATGATAATAATAATAATAATAATAATAATAATAATAATAATAATAATAATAATAATAATAATAATAATAATAATAATATCTCACGTTGGGTATCGTGGATCATGTAAGCAATAGGTAGATACGTTGCCAGCACAATCGGGTGGATGATGGGCATCACAGAACGAAAGTGCTTGACCACGGTACACAGGCGGAGGAGTTGATCTATGGAAGGGTGGAACAGAAGGGTTGAAACGAGGCTTGAACGCTGATGTACTGCTGTAGAATTCCGGGTATTTAGGTGTTGTAGGATAATTTGGTGTAGAAGCATATTTGGGAGTAGTGAATGGCGTAGGAGAGAGTGGAAGAGGTTCATACTCCTCAGAGTCAGAAAAAGATATGGAATATGCGCGGGCTGGTGTTGCATGATATTTCACAGTCTGTCCCTGGGATAAGCTGTTCAGTAGAACCTGAGGGCACGAAAACGATCAGCACATGGACGCCAGAAGGAAGAAGAAATTCGTATAAGTAAGATATTTGCATAACTAAGGTATGGAATTTATAATAATTAACGGCTTAATCTTTCTTTAATCATATATATATATATATATATATATATATATATATATATATATATATATATATATATATATATATATATATATATGTATATATATATATATATATATATATATATATATATATATATATATATATATATATATATATATATATATATATATATATATGTATATATATATATATATATATATATATATATATATATATATATATATATATATATATATATATATATATATATCTTCTATACCTAAACTTTCTATATATAAATCTTTAATCATTAAAATTACAAACTGTAGAATTATACTTTTTACGAATGGCACTCAAAGCTAATGGGGCTGAAAAAGTACCCCGCCTCCACCATCAGAATTTTAAGTTTCTTGCAACCAATCAGAAATATTTTACTCACCACTAGAAAAGGATAGGAATTATTATTCATCCTGGTGAATCTTGTTTTGAATTTCTCATCAAGGAAATATGGTTCTATATGGCGTAGAGCTTTGTTGATACTTTCTGTGAGAGGAATTGCGTTAGATACTTCTGTAACTTCGCTTATAGTTCTAACCTCTGTTAAATGAGGGACTGTGGCATTGTGTGATAGTTCACTGCTGATAAAAGGATTGGTCACTGTAGAGAATGGATTTGCAGTAACAGTGGAAGCCATAAGTCTTACTAATTCTCATCCTAGATGTCGATGAGCTTTCTACATCACAAGACTTTTCTGCATTCTATTTCATCTAAAGCCTTTCATTGAATTATACGGGTAAGTTCAGTAAGCAGCAGAGGTTTAATTATTTTTTCGCTCGTGTTACAGATTATACGCTATATATATGGAGGTAGTTATGAAGCTGTGCAGAATGTGAGTCACCAATCACAAAGACAAAAGACATCACTCTGTTCTTTAATGGGAAGGAACACGGCCTTATAAACAAGAGAGACTGAGGGCAATGACGCAATATTTGCCCAATTTCATGTAATTTGCCCCATAAATGCCACCTTATGCAAACCCTACAATTGTACCCATTGAAAATCTTATATCAAGGAAACACAGACTCTTGGATGATAGTAAGTGGAGAAGAAGAATCAATTTTGTCAAAAATAGCTTCACATAATCAAGTGTTATATCACATGTTATCCGAATCTTCCTTTCTCTCTTGCAATGAACAATACATTCTCAAAGTAAGTAATAGGTTGCGCAAAGGATGAACCCAATATATTTCCCTCTTATGGAATATAAATATATTTCAAAATTTATGAAAGAGTGGGAAAGTAAAATAATAAAGATGAAGGCAGATGATGCAATCACCTCTTGGCCTATAGTTTTATAGGTCAACAGAGGTGTTCCAAATTAAACCCTGGCACCGGCAAGTGCCACCAACAAACACTCATATTCATAAACAAATGGTTGTTTGTTTTGCTAAAGTTGATTAAGGCATTATTCGCAGATAGCAGTAGTCGCCGTGGCTCAAGAAGTAGCGTCCGCGACTTTGAGACGTCAGGTCGAGGGTTCGCGCCGCGTCACGGTCTGAGGTTAGCAAGGGCATGCACTCGGGGTAACGGTTATATCTGCCAAAGCAAGTCCTTCGCAAGAAGGCAACCGTCCTAGCCCTTGGTAGAAAAGGGAGTCCGTGACGTAAAACCAGAACAAGCCGTTGTTTAAGATATCATATATAGATAAGTATCACATTTTCCACTGCATACGTTATTTTTTAGGTGTATGTAACACATTTTTATAAGCATAAAAATGTTGGATTATTCACAAGCATTACGTAGGTAACTGTTTATTACTTGGCGCTGTATTCCTATTCAATATGCATCAACATTCTGAGGCGTCTGGTCGAGGGTTCGCGCCCCGTCACGGCCTGAGGCTAGTAAGGGCATGCACTCAGTGAAACGATTACATCTGCCAAAACAAGTCCTTTGCAAGAAAGCAACCGTCCTAGCCCTTAGTTGAAAAGGGAGTCCGTGACGTAAAACCGAAACAACAAACATTCCATACAAATGCAATTTTAGCACCCGCTTTTACAATTAGAATCAAACACACTTTCCACCATTGGTTGCGATACTCAACATAACGACTGAAACAATCACTGCCATAAATTTGCTACACTGTCATATGCCTAATAACAGAGTACAGAAGCGACAAAGCCAACTTTCTTCCTTTGATAAATAATAGAGAGCTATAAGGGAAGTATTAGACTTGACCCTCGATAACCCTTTGGTAAAATACATTAGAGTTAAGGGGGGTTTACACGGTCAAACGGTTCGTCGAACGCGGTTCGACAGACAAGTGTTTGAAGTGATGCTTGAACGTGTGAACGGGGTATTTGGTTGTCGAACACGTTTGACAAACGTGTTAGACAACCAAATACCCCGTTCACACGTTCGAACATCACTTCAAACACTTGTCTGTCGAACCGCGTTCGACGAAACGTTTGACAGTGTTTACACAGTCAAACGGTTCGTCGAACGCGGTTCGACAGACAAGCATTCGAAGTGATGTTCGAACGTGTTAACGGGGTATTTGGTTGTCGAACAGGTTCGACGAACGTGTTCGACAACCAAATACCCCGTTCACACGTTCGAACATCACTTCAAACACTTGTCTATCGAACCGCGTTCGACGAACCGTTTGACCGCGTAAACCCCCCTTTAGAGAACCGCAATGCCAAGATACTCACATAGTACTGGTACATGACATTTTTTATTTTATTTATAACTCGAAATAATGGGGAAAGCATTAACAAGTTTCCTTAAGTATTCTATTAACCTACACATGTGTTTTGTCACTTACATTCTGCCTCTTTACTCTGATAAGAGGTGCTTAACACTTTAAATGTAATTTTATGTTAACTTACAAGATATTAACAGGAAATTAAGGGTAAAAATTTACATAAAAATCAGATAAAAGTAATATTAATTTATCAGTAATATTCAGGAAGTCAATATCATAATATTTATAACGATTTATTCAATTTACTGAATCGTAGTCACCGTGACTCAAGCGGTAGTGTCCGCGACTCTGAGGCGTCAGGTCGAGGGTTCGCGCCCCGTCACGGTCTGAGGTTAGCAAGGGCATGCACTCAGGGTAACGATTACATCTGCCAAACCAAGTCCTTCGCAAGAAGGCACCCGTCCTAGCCCTTGGTAGAAAAGGGAGTCCGTGACGTAAAGCCGAACTCGGTTTACTGAATCATAATATTTGATCTGAAGAACCTTAGTTCTTATCAAAGTTGACTGAGGAGGTTAATTTAATCATTCATGAAATTCAGAATAATCAGCCCAAAAAATCTACTGTATTAAGAGGTAAAATAAACATAAGGAAACACATGAACAATTTATTTGCAATGGCAACTGTAAATAAAATTCGTGGCCAGGCCCGATGAGGGCAGATTTATTTCTTCATAAAAAAATAAAAAAATTATACACAGATTTACAGGCCATGACAGTAGTTTTTATGCCCTGTCCATGCCTTCAGAATCTTCCGTCGGTAATGTTTCTGTAGTCGTTGGAACCTCGTCGTTCTCAAATGTCGTTTCTTCAGAACTAATTTTTATCTCCATTGCGTTTTCGTCGTCCTCGTCACCAACTGCTTCTTCACTGCTTTCCATCTCATAAAAGGAATTGTCATTTACAACTTCCTCGCCTTTCTGATTTTGTAAATGATCTCGTCTGGCTTCACCATTCTCACTTTTGCGAATGTCATTAATAATAACATCTGGAAGAAACTTTTTATCTACGTGGCAGGAACATGCTGAAGGAAGTTTGTACAGATCCAAAAAGAGACCTCGGAAAGGATTGCAAGGATCGTAGGATATAAGGCGATGGTATACATACTTCTGAGTGCAGCGACTTTTGTAGCAAGGGGGTAGGGCTTTGCAATCAATGTTGGTGTATCTAGAAATAAGAACGACTTGGTAATCAATGTTGGTGAATCTAGAAATAAACACGACTAGGTTTTAAGTTGTTTTAACGATACTTATATTTACTGCTATAAGTAACATGTTATTGACATTTCTTGGTAAATTATAAGTTACATCAAACTCGCTTCTGATTCTAAAATATATTCTTGGAGTTTAATAACAGAGATTTAGCATATATCTTTTGTATAAAATATCTGTAAAGATTCATTCACTATGGGAATATTTATATAAAGTTCCCAAGTACTAATATTCCCATTTCATGAACTTGCACCTAAAAAAATTCTATAAAACTAATACCTCTTGATATGTAAAGTGAGCAATTACGTATATTGTCAATCGCTCGTAGTCATAGAAAATGCAAACCGTCAAAGCGTAAGTCATTTATCAATAGCAGCCAGAAACGCAAATACCCCATCCACCCCCATGGACAAACAGAAGCAGATTAGGATAGATAGATAGATAGATAGATAGATAGATAGATAGATAGATGATTGATATATAGATAGATATAGATAATTTTTATGAATAAACCATCGGGACGAGCAAAGAAAATTGCCTTCATCGGGCCCGGTCCCAAAAATACATTTAAGATGAAAGAGTAGCAGCTTCAGGACAAGGAAGAAATAAGAGAATTATGAACAATGAAAAAAAAAAACCGCCTGGAAAAATAGTTTAAGCAAAGAAGATTTAGATAAATGGAAGGATTAACCCTTGAGATAACAATAGATCAGCTTTATACAAGAGGAAAGGTCATAAAAGTTTGGGAAGACAGAAGCAAGAGCAGCATTCCAGTGTGAAAGCGGAAGGAAAGAAGTAGTCATTGCATCGACAAATCCGCTAGTGCGCGTGATATAACCTCACCTGAAGGGAGATTGATCCAAATCACCAGAGCATTGATGGAAGTAACACCAATAAACAGAGAGAGAGAGATGACCTTCTCCGGCGAAGGGATGGAGAATCAATATTAGAAGTAAGAGCAGGATCGTTGATGAGTATGATTGTCTTAGATTCAACCCTATCAAAGAGGTAAATGTAAGAAGAAGCATCACAGATGTGAGAGCAGTAGTCTTAAGCAAGGATGGATAAGACCTTTATATATTATTAGTTAATGAAATAAGGAAAGCATTGATGATAATGAAGAAGAATTCCTAATTCCTTAGATGTAGCTTTAGAAATATTAAGTATGTCATTCCTCCAAGAGAAGTTATATGCTATCTGTTCCGGTTTTGCGTCACGGACTCCCTTATCAACCAAGGGCTAGGACGGTTGCCTTCTTGCGAAGGACTTGTTTTGGCAGTTGTAATCCTTACGCTGAGTGCATGCCTTTGCTAACCTCAGACCGTGACGGGGCGCGAACCCTCGACCTGACGCCTCAGAGTCGGAGACGCTACCGACTGAGCCACGGCGACTACAGAAGTTATATGCTATCTGACCTCCCAATAAGTTAAGAGAACAAGAGGATAAATTTCGCGGTTTTCAAAAACAATACGGCTATCAAAAGGAGCAGAAGACAAAGATATAACCAAAAACTGAGTCTTGGGGGCAAAAAAATTTACTCGTTTTTGGATGCTATACTCAGATACGTTCTGTAAACCTGAGATGAGAGTTTAAGGAAAGGTGATACGAGACTACATTTGAGCAGAAGATTCTGGATTAGAGTATGAAACAAAAACACGAGTAGAGCACACGAGCAAGTTCATCTGCAAACTCCTTAAGCGACATTGCATGGATACCAATGGGTCAGCATGCCTTGATCGTCTCCAGAGGGCAGAGAACCCTACAAACTATGATTATATTGTATAAAGAATAAGGGAGCGCATAGGTTTAGAAAGGGGTAAAGTACGAGGGTCATGTGCCCAGGAATCGTTTACAGAAGAGTTGCCAGAAAAATAAGAGCCAAAGTTTAAGAAACATTTTTCAGTGGGAGAGATCAAGGCATCAGCTTCTCTTCTAAGAGAGGAAGCTCTAAAAATGAACGATAATGAGCATAGCAGCGATTTCTGTCTGTAATACAAGCAAAGCTAGTTAAATTAGGAGAGGCTTGATATGAATGGTATGAAGAGAAAGTTCTGATAGATGAAGGGACTTATGACTACATTCCCGAAGTTATGATTGCAGCAAGTTTTTGGGCAGTCTGAAATGGCTTACGGGTCCAATAGCAGTAGTGGTAAATCTAGGAGAAAGTTACAAAAATTATTACACTTGGAATATTCATAGTGCCAAACATGGCACTGGGTAGCAGGGATTGTTGATGGGGGTGTGAAAATGAAAGAGATTGAGATCAGAGAGTCATCAGTGTTACCAAGAAGAGAAAATACACAATATGAATAGTTTGCAGGATTAGAAGAATAGGTCAAGAATGTTAGCTGTATGGTCGTGTCTATAGGGAACACGTAGGATATTCGATAAAGAAACCACTCATTATGGTGCACAATGAAGTCTCGAATGTTGAGAACATCAGCATGTGGGTGAGAAGAGAGCAAGGACTCAGGGAAGATGAGAGAGACTTAAAGAGGGATACATAGTCAGAGGAGTTGTGAGAGAAGTAGCAAATGCGAAGATATTCAGTGGTAGAGAAGAGAGAGATCTTCAGCTAGAGAACAACGAAATCAGGAGATTCAAGGCACATGAGCCTTGCAACAGGTTTCTTAGTGCTTAGTAGAGATAGATAGAAAAATATAGATAGATAGTTAGCTTAATATATATATATATATATATATATATATATATATATATATATATATATATATATATATATATATATATA
>JAXCGZ010001938.1:45000-70000 GCA_037179515.1 Halocaridina rubra | reverse complement strand
GGAAATTTTACAACTAAATGGACCATTTTCAACTTATTAAAAACAATAAAAACTATCAAAGTTAACATGCTAGTCCAAATCCTCTAGTCTCTTTTCATTCCTTTTGCGGTAGTCAGCAACCAGTTTGAACATATTACAATAAAAAAAAATATTTAATTATTTATTACTACAATCTAAATAATAAACTTATATCGTCAAGGTAATGTTTCGGTTCTACGTCACGAACTCCCTTTTTTGCGAAGGACTTGTTTTGGCAGATGTAATCGTTGCCCTGAGTGCATCTCTTTGCTAATTATATCGTCATGGTAATGATTCTCAAAACCAAAAAATCATTCGTTTCGCTCACAACTCGTAATGAATATAAATAATGGTTATCAAAAGACAGCACTGTCATAAAAAAAAAGCCAAATGTATCATCATAAACATGTTTAAGTATCAATAGTAATAATGATATGCATATTTCCTCTTCAAATCTAACAAGTCATCACAACGATCCTGATAGAAACACATTTGCAAAAATCATGTTTCTTTTGCCCATAATATTGATATAAATGTTGTTGTTGTTCCGGTTTTACGTCACGGACTCCTTTTTCTACCAAGGGCTAGGACGGTTGCCTTCTTGCGAAGGACTTGATTTGGCAGATGTAAATCCTTACTGAGTACATGCCCTTCCTTGCTAACCTCAAAATAACAAATAACAAGAGTGAATATAATAATATATAGATAACTGAATAACAATATCGGGTCTCTGTTGCTATAACCGAACAAAATATATCGGCATTATTTTAGGAATCTACCTTGGCTGTTTCCCCCATTGGGGGGTATCAAAAGAATCACACCCAAAGACCCGTTAAAACACCATGTAATAAATATCAAACCAAAGCCTTAAATTTGTCAATACAAAAATTACTGGAGTGCTTATTTACTGATAAGTAGGAATTTAATTTATAAATAATAAATAAAAATATGCGTTTTTTATTAATACGTGTGTCATAAGCATAACAGCCCACTGGTAGAGACAGCAGATCATAAGAGAAGGAAATATTGAAATAACACCAACACCCTTTTCTCTCTTCTCTTCCCTGTTTTATTCTCATCCTCTCTCCATCTCTCCATTCCTCTTTAGCCCCCTATATTACGCCATACGTCAGACCTCTCTTCTCCCACCCCTCCCATTTCGACCATCCGTAATACCACATCATATCTCATCCCCTCCCCCCTCCCCCTATTAACTCCCTGTCAATGCCAAAAGGCAACCCTCCCTCTCTTGTCTTTTGCCTGACAATTGGTCAGGTGGTTTCGGCATACAATTTTTGGCAACCCTCCTGCATTCATTAACAGCCATAGAAAGCCTCGCTTCATATCCGCTATAAATAGTGTAAGAGAGCCCCTTGCAAAAGCCGGTGGGTGGGCTTAAACAATCTCTCACTGATATATTTATGTAGCTAATGGGTTCTCTGGGTGTGGGAGGGCATTAGATATTGTATGTATGTATGTATATGCATGTTGGGGATGAATTTCTATAAAGAAACGTAGCAGCTAGGTAGGAATGTATATATAATTTCTGAGGGTCGAGGTGTTCTAATTCAGTTGATATGAGTTAACATGATTTAAAGAGAATATTTGCAGACGATTTTTAATCTTTCCTAGTAATGGAAGAGACACAGTCATGTATAAATGCAGAATGCTACATCATCGGCATTGCCTTAAAAGGATGAGATTCTATATCTATACGGCTTGCAGAGTAATATAAAGAAGATTTTGACCTATCGCCTAATATGGTAAGGTGAGTCCCTATCCTCCAAAGTAGGTGAAATGGTTATTGAACAGACTGTTTGCATAGATAACCCGAAAAAAAAATTCATTGTTTTGTCGTTCGCCTTATTATCTGAAAAAGTGGGTTCTACGTATATATTACAATAACATTTAAACCAAATAAAAGTTATTTTACCCAAAGTAAAAGCTATCTGAAGGACTTTTTTTTTCCTTCGGTTTCTAACAATCCACGAAGTGGATAAAGACAGGTATATAATTAAGAGGAAAAATCCGTTCAAAAGAAAATATTTAGCAAGTCGCCTGACACTCCGTCCACAGTTTTAGTCACAGAAGTCCAGAGTAGAAAACAAACAATAATATCTTCTTACAAGCACTCCTCGATGCGAGTTGTTTGCATAGTCGATGATCTTGAATCCTGAACAATAACCCTCCAGTGCCCCGCTGGGTTCCTCGCTCTCATCAACGTTGCATAAGAAACGGCCGAGGGGCACAGGAATGCCTCAGGGCCCGACCAGTGAGAGGCGTCGAATGGAGAAGGGCCAGAAGATGCTCCAGTATACAAAGAGTAAAAGATGTACTCATCACGCTGCCTCGAGATATAATCAACCCATCCTTCGGAGGTCAGGTTGTTGGTTTCCTCCTGCTGTAGGGCTTTACGAGAGAGAGGCCAGTCATGCTTAATGGCTTTGATTTCGTATCTGTAATACCCAACGCCACCTCATCAGATCGAGATAAAGGAACCACGTATAAAATTGATTTAAAAAATGGAATATGAGATTTAAAAAACTGAATTGGTTATTTTCTGTCTTTCTTTAATGCTGATCATCACAGTTGGTATTACACAGATTTTTGCAGCTTTTGATTCATGTACTTGAAGATTTCTTAGTAATTTTTTGTTTGTTTTGAGGTACTATTCTATAAAATAAGATAGATAGATAGATAGATAGATATATATCATAAAAGATAAACCTTGCATATACTCTAAAATCGACATTAAATACATACTCTTAACGTGTAGGGTAATCTTTATAAAACATGCAAATTAATAGAAATCATATCATAAACAAAAATACCCATAATCATGCAAAGACCACATACTGGCAATTAGGTATTTATTCTTTTATTCGCATGCACGTACAATAAGAAAAAAATAATTGTTTTCTTTGGAGATTTTAGCAAGGATTCTTGGTATTAAAATCCATTCTCATCAACAAACCGCCAAAACCACAGTAGTCATGGCTAGTCACGCATGCATGATCCAATTACAGTACGAGAATCTGTTTATGTTTAAGATACAACTATGTCAAGGTTAGACGACAATGTCAAAGTCGTCCTAAATGAATAAGTATTATTGCAGTCGTGGTGATATCCAGTAACACGAAGTAGCCACTGAAACTGGAGGAGAAAAACATTCCTTTGTGCAAACTAAAACTGGTTCAAGGTACCGAAGTTGGAAATCCTTTGAAATAGTTTTATTTGTTCATTTATATCTTCTTCTTCTTCTTCTTTCTTTCCTTTTCCTTCTTCTTCTTCTTCTTCTTCTTCTTCTTCTTCTTCTTCTTCTTATTATTATTATTATTATTATTATTATTATTATTATTATTATTATTATTATTATTATTATTATTATTATTATTATTATTATTATTATAAATTACAAGAATTTGTCCTTTCGAAATTTAAACGTGAGGATAGGATTCTACTACTTATTTTGCTGTTTAATGGCGTATTCAGTGAGCCTGTTGAGCTGACAGGGGCTACCAAACAAGGAATGCTAATGCTCTCCTCTTGTTTTCTTAAAACGTCTCTGGCATAAAGGTGTATGGGTCCTCTTGGGAAGATGAACTCGAAACCTTTTTTTTTTATTCAAATATATATATATATATATATATATATATATATATATATATATATATATATATATATATATATATATATATATATATATATATATATATATATACATATATATATATATATATATATATATATATATATATATATATATATATATATATATATATATATATATATTAGTTATTTTACGTACCTAAGCGGTAGCAGATGGCAAGTGTGCATGAGTTATGACTATGTACAGAAGAAACTATGCACGAATAATTAGTCAGGCCAAATAATAGAAATTAAAAAAACAAACTACTTATGCTGAAGTGGAAATACTTTTCCCTTAAATATATATAGTGAATACACATGCTAATTATAATCTTCCAATACCTGCTTCATAAGCTCCGCAACTTTTTTTTTTTTTTAAATGTGTTTTCAAAGTGACCCAAAGGTACAGACTTAGTGAAGAACAACATGAGAGAGAGAGAGAGAGAGAGAGAGAGAGAGAGGAGAGAGAGAGAGAGAGAGAGAGAGAGAGAGAGAGAGAGAGAGAGAGAGAGAGAGAGAGAGAGAGAGAGAGAGAGAGAGAGGGAGAGAGAGAGAGAGAGAGAGAGAGAGAGAGAGAGAGAGAGGAGAGAGAGAGAGAGAGAGAGAGAGAGAGAGAGAGAGAGAGAGAGAAACTTATCTTCGGCTTCTTTCAATTTCCTCTACTCAGGTTACGTAATGGAGAATAGAAAGGCAGCCAAACGTACTTCCATATTTCACCTGAGCTATAATTTTTGCATTTGAATATTAGGACTGAAATGGAAGTCTTTGGGATTATATAATCATAGCTTACATTAGGGCAAAATATAGGTGTACGTCGTGCCATGCTGAACATGCTCGTATTATTTAGGGCAACACGAAATCACTCCTTGTCATCTATATGGAAGTCGAAAGAGGTCTCTTGAGACGTTTTTGGTATAAATCGAGGAATTTATCTGTTATTGTAAAGGGGGGTTTACAGGGTCAAACGGTTCGCCGAACGCGGTTCGACAGACAAGTGTTTGAAGTGATGTTCGAACGTGTGAACAGAAGGCAAGGAAGGAGGGGGTTCTTCTTTCTTCTGGGAGCGGGAGGCGCCCCCGACTTCGAACGTGTTCGACAACCAAGTACCCCGTTCACAACGTTCGAACATAACTTCAAACA
Source organism: Halocaridina rubra (assembly GCA_037179515.1). NCBI lineage: Eukaryota > Metazoa > Arthropoda > Malacostraca > Decapoda > Atyidae > Halocaridina > Halocaridina rubra. Next base: position 65,194 of record JAXCGZ010001938.1, on the reverse strand, counting down.
CTTTTCTGTCGAACCGCGTTCGGCGAACCGTTTGACCGTGAAACCCCCCTTAAGGTTAACAGCGTCAAATAGAATAACGTGAACTAACGAAATATTAAGCAAAAATGTACGCAAGTCAAATAAGAAATTAATTATCGTAATAATAATAATAATAATAATAATAATAATAATAATAATAATAATAATAATAATAATAATAATAATAATAATAATAATAATAATAATAATAACGATGATGATGATAATAATAATAATAATAATAATAATAATAATAATAATAATAATAATAATAATAAAGCATTTACACTTTTGATAACTGATGAACTTATAAGATTTGATCCGTTACGTTCTGTTGTTTCTCTGCTGTATACCCATGTGCTAAAATATAGTATCGAAATAAAAAGTATCTGAATTCCAGATCAAAACTTAGCACGAGGGTCTGCCCCTCTCTTTTTTTATCTCTTACTTTATTTAATTTTCGTGCTTTTCTCTCCAATTCCCTTATATCCTTAATCCCCTCCCCTTTTTCTCCTCCTATCCTATCCCATAAAAAAAAAATGTGCTCAGGAAACACATGGTCTTACTCATCGATGATTTCATTAAGGGAAACGGACAAATCAGAAACTGTAGTTCAATATCATCTAAAATGCTACAATTACGAGATACCTTAGGATTTTTTTTTTTTTTTTTTTTTGTGTGTGAGAGAGAGAGAGAGAGAGAGAGAGAGAGAGAGAGAGAGAGAGAGAGAGAGAGAGAGAGAGAGAGAGAGAGAGGGAGGAGAGATGCGGGAAGGCAATTTAGCTTTTTTTTCGAGGACGGAGCCCCTTGATAATGCGTTTTTCCAACTGCTGACGAGTTCACAGAGGCGACCTCATAAATGACACCAATTTTTCCATTTTATCACCAAGTAGGACAAGCGAACCATATTGGGGAGATGAACTTTATACCTCCTTTGTGTACAAACAACAAACAAACATTTATTTCCATTTTTGTACAATGGTTATTTTTCTAGAAATAAAAGTAACTTATAAGTAGACATGTAATTGAACTAATAAGTAAGAGGGGAGTATTTCATTACATTACCGAAACATGGTACACAGAGTTCAAAAATAAGGAAAGATGTAATCACGACTTCAATCTAGAGGGCAAAATTAATTACAAATTCTATTTATATTTTATTTATACATAATCAAATAGATTGTAATGTTTAACAACTGCAATGTCACTGGGACTGCCCATGTCCACATGTCCCCATGTATAGTTATCTGAATAAATAAAAAAAAAATCGAGAGGGCGGTTCAGCGGATGACGGCCGGTAATAAATGTAGATACTATCCACGGGAGAGAGAGAGAGAGAGAGAGAGAGAGAGAGAGAGAGAGAGAGAGAGAGAGAGAGAGAGAGAGAGAGAGAGGGAGAGAGAGAGAGCAATTTGGTTTACAGATATGGGGCAAACAGCAGATGCAGATATTTAACTTGTTTCACGGGTACAATACATAGGTCTGATGTGATGCAGGTAACCAAGTGAAAGGTAGTTTAACAGAAGAGAGGCTGCATAGTAAGATTCACCTAACTACGCTTGGTTCAAACTGACTATTTTGTAAACTTACACTTGAATTACTAAACACATTTATCATTAAAAACTAAATAAACGCAATGCACTGAGGTCTATTGCTGAAATATGTTAGGAATTTTCATTTAATATCAATACCTCTGCATAGGAAAGATATGCAATACGTCATTTCGCAAAAAAAAAAAAAAAAAAAAAAAAAAAAAAAAAAAAAAACCTTTAGTTATATGTGATAATATATTCCAACCAAATATTTTACAATGGAACTAACATGTCCGAACCAGTAAACTAAAATCTTGCTATGAAAAACATTTTTATCTTTATTGAACATATGTCTCCATTTAGAAAAAATCTGAATCGAAGAAAAAAATAAAGTTATATTGACACCGTAAAGAGTATTTTCACTGACATATTTTTCAAGATCTTATATACTGCATTAAAAAGAAATTACTGTCCTTAAGAGTGCACATATCCATGAAGCTAATATATCGCTTACAAATTTCATATCTTCCGAAAGTGAGTTTCATGAAAAGAGGCTTAAAACTCTATCAATACATGAACAAATGAAATATGAAAAACACATTAATAACTAAAACATAATGATTACCAAAAGTCACTGCATGCACAAGGGAAAGTTGCAAGAACTCAAAAAAAATTCCGGTAATTCTTCTAACCTGAAGTACAAAAAATCGCCACATTCCTCCCTTACAACCAATCAACACAACATGCATATTCGTTCCGGTCCGGTTTTACGTCACGGATTCCCTTTCAACCAAGGGCTTATTTCCATATATGTTTGGTAAAGAATAGCAGTAGCTGACCAGTTCTGGATGAATTTGACATATGGCGTTCAAATATTTGAGGCAAATGTACCAGAAGTCCTCAAATTATAAAAGCATTGTGTGAATGTTGTAAATTTTAAAAGTTTTAAAAGAGAATGAACTACTCTAGGGCCCGATTTCTTAAACAGTGTAAAGCTAGGATACCATATTGTTAGTTAGCTAGACACACAAATGGATTTCATAAACGCATCTGACGCGGTTGGCTGCTGGTCCATGGGCCTAGCCATACACAGAACCGCGTCAGATGCGTTTATGAAATCCATTTGTGTGTGTCTAGCTAACTAACAATATGGTATCCTAGCTTTACACTGTTTAAGAAATCGGGTCTAGATCTCTACATATGAAATTTTAATTCTGGATATGGCAGACTGATTTACGATAAAAATATATTATCTGAAACTTAGACAGATATTTAGATTACAAACATATCGCTTCATCCGATATACGTCTTTATATGATATGACAAATACTTTTGACAGTACATTCCATTTTATTAATCCAAAGTATTCCAAGCAAGCTTACAAAAGTCAACAAATACTGTTAATAGTGTAGTAAGAGTTATGCCTTCAAAAAGCATGATACACACTTTCAGTACTTAAAATGATGATTTTAAACATTCTTATCATTAATTTTTTTATTTACATGTGACGTACAGACATAAACAAAAAATAACAAATAATAAAAACTGAGAAACTGTAACGATGTCACATAACTTATGAGATGCAAAACTTCCCCTGGCCTTATCCATAATAATTGCATGTCATCGAATGAGGCATATGGAAATCGAAATACCTACCCCTTCGCGCACCCATTAATGGTCATGGCTCCTACAGCAAAATTTAATATAAATTAAACTAATATTAAATTAAGTATTGGACCTCATTTGTCAAAATATGATCAAATAACTGAACAACTCCTAAATTACACTATTCTGAGAAGACTGATAATCACCTCTCGATTGTTTCTGGCTCCATATATGTTTAGTCTCTCATGCGATACATCTATCTATCTACCTTGGCTGTTTCCCCTTTAATTGGGGGGTATCCGACATAAAAAAAGAAAACAATAAGGGGATTACATGCGATACATGTGCAAAGAAACCCCGAAGGGATTCATATCTTTTAGGACACTTCCAAAATATGCACGAGGCCATTTATTTTCAAACAGTTAAAATATGAAGAAGAAAAAAAAGCTTAATGTATGGAAAAACTAGGGAATGAAAAAGCAAATTAATAATCGAAATTACTTAAAAAAAAAAAAAACCACAAGGCTTGTATAAGTGAAATCACTAATGACCATAATGGAGAGAAACAAACTTGGCCTAAGAAGATATTGGCATGCACAAGTATCACATACCAACTAATCTACTTACTTTGGGTAATCTGGATCATAAATACAAAAGGAGGCTTTGGTTCCATTAAGGCAGGAGGGGGGTTCTTTGGAGTCACAGCCGGGTATGGGTGGAGGTGGGGGAACAGGAACTGGGATAGGGTATGGGTAGCCAAAGGAATTTCCCAGAGAAAGATAGTATTCTTTCAATGCAGTCAAATCAGAAGTGAGGTGGTATGGAGGCAAGAGAGAGTATTGCGGGTACTTTGGATACATGGGGTACTCACTCTCATTATCAGCGATGGTAAAGGGAAACAGTACCAATGGCAGCAACTATAAAATAGTGAGAGAAAAAATAAAGATAAATGTAAACTATAATTACAGGTAGATGAACCTCTCAAAAATGAAAAATGGATTTGGAAAAGCACTTTTTTCTAATTAAAAAATTACTTAGTTCATAAAACACTACTTGTTTGTTAATATGTATACACACACACAATATACATATATATATATATATATATATATATATATATATATATATATATATATATATATATATATATATATATATATATATATATATATATATATATATATATATATATATATATATATATATATATATATATATATATATAATATATATATATATATATATATATATATATATATATATATATATATATATATATATATATATATATATATATATATATATATATATATATATATATATATATATATATATATATATATATATATATATATATATTTATATCAAAACCCAATTTCCAGTCAAGTCCTTCTTAAGGCCATACTTATCAACTGATCTAGTGTCTATGTTGCGTATGAGAATGCTTATACATAATATTCAAATTTGCTGATATATAAAAAAAGTTCGTTAGAATTTCAGATAACTCACTGTCTTACATACTTATGATAAATCTAAAAAAAAAAACTATTTTATCAGGAACCACATTAGATATCTGCATATGCATACCATTACTCTTACACTGACAAGCCTAACTACTACGTCCTTATGTCAAGTATCCAGAAAAATCTTTCAATATATATATATATATATATATATATATATATATATATATATATATATATATATATATATATATATATATATATATATATATATAATACGTACAGACGATAAAGAGCTCATATGTATGTATATGTGTGTACATGTGTGCATGTATGTGTATATGTATATGTATTTATATGTATATATGTATGTATATGTGTATATGTATATGTATGTACATGTCTATATGTATCAATAATTACTACTTTTGATTCATAACTCTATCTATATACAAAAGCTGTAGTAATGATGATGGTAATAATAATAATAATAATAATAATAATAATAATAATAATAATAATAATAATAATAATAGTAATAATAATAATGATAATAATAATAATAATGATAATAATAATAATAATGATGGTAATAATAAGCATGATGGTGGTAGCAATGGTTGTGATAATAGTGATAATGGATTAATTGACGTAATTCTCTCTCACGTACATAATTTGAAGGGTGGAGAGGGGGAAAGGCTTTCAGTCTTTCCCTTTCTTTTCCTTCCAAATTTATCCTCCATTATATGGCACTGTGTTTATGTGTATGTATGTATGTATGTTCAGGTTTATATGTGTACGTATATGCAATTAAGTACATGCACTTTCCTCTGCTGTGTTACCCTCAGATGACAATGATGTGTATGAGTATGCATGGATGTGTCTTTATCTGTAGTAAGGACGAATAACTCCTTTTGCTGAAATGAATACCACAAACTCTCTCTCTCTCTCTCTCTCTCTCTCTCTCTCTCTCTCTCTCTCTCTCTCTCTCTCTCTCTCTCTCTCTCTCTCTCTCTCTCTCTCTCTCTCCTTGATATGTATGGCTATGAGGCCCCAGTGGTGTTTCTATTGCTCATCTAATTAATGCATGCATATATATATATATATATATATATATATATATATATATATATATATATATATATGTATGTATGTGTGTATATATATATATATATGTGTGTACCTACTTATTATTCTAACCTGAAAATTGTTATTCTATATCTGCTTCAAATTGTCTGCAGTAGTACTGTTGAAAAGTGAAAGAATTTTAATGATAGCACTCAACAAGGGCTATTGAAAATATTATCACAATGATTACTCTTCAAGTACTCTTCAATTATTACACTATATTTTATTATTAATTACTTGCTATGATATTTTAAATTAATTGCAAATTCTATTAGTATGTTATTTATACATAACCACATAGATTGTAATGTTATCAACTGCAATATGACTGGGAGTGCCCATGTGCACATGTCCCCATGTACAGTTATCTGAATAAATAAAAAAAAATGCATACAAACTAAGTATGTAACTGTTAGCAGAAACACTACCACTATGCAAATGTTGAAAATAAAAAAAACGTAAAGAATAAAAAGCAAGAAATGCAAACAAACAAATTAGTAAAAGTAGATGCATACAGGTGGTTCATTCAAAGTGGTATATCACTGGATGATTTGTCAGGTCTGGCAACAGGTGGCACGAGACTAGGCACAAAAAGTGGTTGGGGCACTTCCAGGTGCAAAAAAGATGAAAGATGAAACCACTTACAGAGGTCATTCATTCATCGCTTCATAGAGATGTATTCGCTTGTGATGACTATTCCTATGCAAACGTTCGTGCGTGTGTGTGTGTGTGTGTGTGTGTGTGTGTGTGTGTGTGTGTGTGTGTGTGTGTGTGTGTAGAGAGAGAGAGAGAGAGAGAGAGAGAGAGAGAGAGAGGAGAGAGAGAGAGAGAGAGAGAGAGAGAGAGAGAGAGAGAGAGAGAGAGAGAGAGAGAGAGAGAGAGAGAGAGAGAGAGAGAATATTTTCGGTTTGGATAAAGCAAACATGCCGATAGTACAAAATGAATGTCAAGATGCAATCGCTCTTTTATTGCTGAATAGAATTAAAATAAAAAATACAGCTGGAACACTTAAAAAGCTCTCACATATATCCTCGACTACCTCCCTACCTTGCAGGACAAGAGCATTCTCCAAAAGACACCTTGATGTATTCTGCACAAGATCTCAGTGATAAGTAGCAAACTAGTATAGACTTCAATTCATCCTTATATAAAGCCACGCCTTTGAAGCCATGGACTACTGCGGCAGTTGGATGGTAGGCACGGAAGTAATACCAAGGATTCCAATAGTCTCATCCTGCTTTTTGAGGGCTTACAGTGACCGTTGCGGTCACTGCCTAATTGTAATTAGTTTTTTATATGATGTGGCGCAAGCTTGGTCAGAATCCCTAGGTTGAAGGGGGTAATGTTAAAAGTAACTCAGTTTATTTACATAGTCCAAATGTACCCCGTCACGGACTGAGGTTAGTAAGGGCATACACTCAGGGTAACGATTACATCTGCCAAAACAAGTCCTTCGCAAGAAGGCAACAGTCCTAGCCCTTAGTAGAAAAGGGCGTTCGTGACGTAAAACCGAAACCAAAACCAAATGTACTGACTGTTAGTAACAGGAAGCAAAGATACTGATATGTAAACAAAATCAATACAGACTTTCAAAAAAGGCCTAAAAGATAAAACAACAAATTTACTAATATATTGGCTCAGTAAACACACTTCTTGCTCAATAAGAAAACAAATGTATATTCGGAAAACATTTATTTATTTTTTTATTTATTCAGATAACTGTTATGTTAATTGCATGGATATATATCTTCAATATACCTCCAAGCTCCATTACTAACCTCAGGTCACTTATCAATACTTTATTCCAAAACTGACTTCCACCTTCATATGAAGGCTTCAAAGTTATCGGTTTTCAACACAGGAGTCTATGCTTCAAATGTTCCTCAATTATGCTAGCGTATCCCTAACAGTGCCTAGAGAGCTTCATTAGATGCGCAGGAAACCTATTCCTAATAGAAAATTATTTTTAGAAAAGTTATTTGTTTTCCCTATTGGCTATGTTGCTACAATTGTAGTAACCGTGGCTCAAGCGATAGCGTCCGCGACTCTGAGGGGTCAGGTCGAGGGGTCGCGCACTCAGGGTGACGATTACATCTGCCAAAACAAGTCCTTCGCAAGAAGGCAACCGTCCTAGCCCTTGGTAGACAAGGGAGTCCGTTACGTAAAACCGGAACTATGTTGCTACAATTAAATACTTGCAAATACTAAACGCAGTAGTGGTTGGTAATGCAAAGTTTCAAGGGGTACATAAAAACCGATGATTAAGAAACACTGCCCATACTTTTACGCGCTTAATGTTTCTTATCGTGCAAGTTAAAAGTACTTCACATAACTTGAGTATTTATATTGAATTATAATATAACATTGGCACTATGACAAGCTTTGTTTTCGTGTTTTCAAGCAGTAATTCTCTCTCTCTCTCTCTCTCTCTCTCTCTCTCTCTCTCTCTCTCTCTCTCTCTCTCTCTCTCTCTCTCTCTCTCTCTCTCTCTCTCTCTCTCTCTCCTCTCTCCTTTATCCTTGCTTTTCGTGGGAGTCTTGATTACGTGGTTTGTATATCCTAAACTAATCAAGGAGAAAATAGTCATATAGCTTGAATTTGCAGAAAAGATTAGTTAGTGAATATATTATATGACAAAACAGAACCGCCTACAATATTTCTTTCCTTGATGGATTGTCATACCACAGATCGAATATACCAAAATTTCGAAAAGTTACTTTAATGTCTTGCCATGTCCAGAATAATAAACGCAACGATTTTGGACCAAACGAGTAAAATTATGGAAAACAACACATTATTGGTAGAGATAACTGCTGGGGTAGTCCTAAAGCAACATAAGTGTGAAGTATTGACAGACCTCGCTCAAACGCTTCTCAATACAATATACATGTAAAAGATATAAAACCATAAATGGCAATAGTAGACAAACAGGCTGATCAGAGCAGATGGTCACTACCATCAACTCTCATGACACATGAATATAGAATTAATAAGAAATGTTGTGATAAATACCAAATAAAAAAAAGGTTATATGTAAAATAAAATACAATCGTTTATACATATTGTTATACCCGTCCTAAATGTAATTTACTAATGACCTTGAGACATGACAAAATTAAGTACACAAAACAAATAAGTCATTAGCATACAACGGACATGATATCTGTGGTCAGCGGAGAAATTCGGAAACGTTTTGGATGAGATCATGTTGTGGACCTCCACTTCCCTTTAACCAAACTAAAAGTACATTCAGTGAAGTTATACTTGTGTGTTCGATTTTACGTCACGGACTCCCTTTTCAACTAAGGGATAGGACGGTTGCCTTCTTGCAAAGAGCTAATGGAACAATCCCCTATACGCGAGACTACAGAAAGAGACACGATACAAACCTCTCTTATCGCCGTCCACGCACAAGAGACTTCTCCTGGAGTGATGGCTCTTACAACCCTAGACACTCACCTAGGCATACAAACTTTGGGAAGGCCCGATCATACCACGGCACGTACTCAAACCAGCGTTACACATCCAACGGCAGGTACAGACACCAGGATCCATGGGCTAACCCCAGAACACACTACAATGATGAATTCCCAGCAGAATCACACAGTCGAAACTACAACTATGACTATGGATACCACCCCAATGAAACATGGTAATACCTCGTCTCCTGCTGTTGCTGTTACTGCTGCCGATGTGAAAGTTACTTGTAAATATAATGATAGATTATCTGTCGTACATATAAATGCACAATCCCTGTTATCCCATATACTAGAAATTGAACATAAGCTTGTACAAGAAAATATTGATGTTCTTTGCATTAGCGAATCATGGCTGTATCCGTCAATTAATAATGCATTTATTAATATTCCTTCATATAATATTTATCGCTATGACAGTGGTAGAGGTGGAGGTGTATGTTTATATGTTAAAAATTATTTGAAGGCCACTGAACTAAATCTTGAAACTGAGAAGCACGAAGGAGTGGAAGATAAATGGATCTCTGTCCAACATAAAAAGTTTCCTTCTATTATCATAGGCTGCGTGTACCGCCACCCCAAAGCCTCGGTAACCTCCTTTAGCTATATTTTGGACGTTTTTAAGGAGATAATTTTAAAAAACAAACCAGTTTTTATATATGGCGATTTTAATGATGATCAACTAAAAAGAGAAAATAAAATGAGTAGACTTATTAAGAATTTAAATCTAGAACAGATTATAAATAAACCAACTAGAATCACTCCCACTTCAGTTTCCCAAATCGATCTAGTAATAACAAACTCCAAACATATGATAACTAAGTGTGACGTAATGCCAAGCCCTATAGCAGACCACGAGGAAATTGTAACGTCCCTAAATATTCGCAAACCAAGGAGACAACCAATCTTTAAAACATTCAGATGCTTAAGAAATTATTCACAAGTATTACTTTGTAGTTTACTTATGAATGAAGTACATAAATTAAATGAAATTCTATATACCGATAATATTAATACACAAGTAAATATTTTAACCAGTGTCTTATCATCATGTATAGATCGATGTGCACCACTCGTGACAAGAGAAATATTTCGTCCCCCCGCTCCTTGGATAACAGATGACATAAAAAACAGTATGAAAGAAAGAGACAAACTACAAAATGAAGTAAAACTACAAAGAGATAATATCCCTTTAAGAGAAAAGTTTACAGAGCATAAGAAACAAGTAAAATCATTATTAAGTAACAGTATGAAACAGTATTACAAAAATGAATTTCAAAACGCTAAAGGCAATATCTCTGATACATGGAAAATTGCTAAAACCATGCTTTCCAATAACTGTAATAAAAGTAGTAACATATCAATTATACCCGATGAGGTAGATGTAAGTGCTAAAGCAGAAGAGTTCAATAATTTTTTCGCTGAAGTGGGGAAAAAAACCTTTGAAAAAACAAAAAAAGAAATAATAAATGAAATCAATAATAGTAATGGTGGTAATAATAATGATGATGGTAGTAGTAATAATAATAGAAATGTTGATAATGGTGTAAATAATAATGATGGTGGTAGTAATGGTAATGATAATAGTGATGATGGTAGTAATAATAATAATAATGTAAATTTGGAAGAACATAGTGCATTCAATAGAAGTAATGATGTCTTTAACCCTACTACAGTAGATTGTAATACAGTAATCTTAGTAATAAAAAATCTGAAAGACTCTAATGCATATGGATCAGATGGAATTTGTTTTCGTTTTATTAGAGATTCATTATTTGTAATAGCTTATTATCTGACGGTAATAATCAATACTTCCATAGTTACCAATATCTACCCAGATTTATGGAAAAATCCCCATGTAATTCCTGGTTTTAAAAATGGAAATCCTGACGACGTCTCTAACTATAGACCAATCTCTTTACTACCAATTTTATCAAAGATACTTGAAAAGATTGTTGCAAATCAGTTAAGTGAGTTTCTTGAAAAAAATAAACTTATTGCAAAAAGTCAACACGGTTTCAGGCCAAAATTATCAACTGAAACTGCCTTATTGAAAATATCAGATGAAATATACAAAAATATAGATAATAAGAAAATATCATTGCTACTACTACTCGATCTTTCTAAAGCTTTTGATAGTGTAAACCATAGTATATTATTAGAAAAATGCAAAAAAATGAACATTGACCCAAGCTGGTTCGAGAACTATTTAAAAAACCGCTACCAGTCAGTCAGAATAAAAGATGTAGTTTCAAGTTCCAAGAAGGTATTGTTTGGGGTCCCTCAGGGATCGATCCTAGGACCTATACTTTTTCTAATATATGTAAACGATCTAGTAAAATATTTACCTAACTGTTATGTCATTCAATATGCTGACGATACTCAAATCTTAATTGAAGGAGAAATTAATGATTTAGAAAATATTATTCGTAGAGCAGAAGAAATTTTGTATATGGCTAAACGTTACTTTCTAAAAAATGGTCTGTTACTTAATGAAACTAAAACCCAATCTATTCTTATCGGATCCAGACAATTATTATCAGAAGTTGATGACAATCTTCATATAAATTTTAACGGTAATATCATTAAGCCAATGAACTCGGTAAAGAACCTAGGTGTCTATTTTGACCGTTACATGAATTTTGAAATGCATATAGATGAAATTTATAAAAAAGTAATGGGTACTCTAATATATCTAAATAGGGTAAAAGACTCATTTGAAACATCAACTCGTATAATAATTGTCCAGTCCTTAGCTATGAGTTTAATTAATTACTGTCTCAAAGTTTGGGGATGTACAAATAAGACTCAATTACAAAGAATACAAAAGTTACAAAACTTTGCAGCACGAGTGGCTGTTGGCAATGTAAGAAAATACGAGCACATCTCTCCTGTTTTAAAAGATCTAGAATGGATAAAGATTAGAGATAAATATGTTTTTGATATATGTACCTTTGTTTTTAATATACTAAGAAACAATATTCCTGATTGCTTGTATAATTTTTCTACAGTAAGCTCAGTTACCGGGTTAACTACCCGTCAAGGGGAAGATTTATTAGTACGAAGGTCTAAAACTGATATTGGCTCAAGAGATATAAACATTCGTGGACCTCATTTATATAATCAGCTTCCCAGAGAACTAAAAAATGCTGGTTCAGTGTATACTTTTAAATATAATCTTAAGAAGTTACTCTTAAAGGAAGATTTTACTTGTAAATTTTAATTGTACACCCATATTTGAATACCCAATGTATGTTGGAAATAAAGTCTTATTATTATTATTATTATTATTGTTTTAGCGGTTATAATCGTTACCCTGAGTGCATGCCCTTGCTAACCTCAGACCGTGGCGGGGCGCGAACCCTCGACCTGACGCCTTAGAGTCGCGGACTCTACCGCTTGAGCCACGGTGACTACCTTCAGTGAAGTTATACTTATCATGACAAAACATCAATCGTTTCATGACTAGAGATCGTTTTTCCGTTATAAGCTACAAAGACTTTAAGAAATAAATCTTTATACACTATTTCCAGGTTTTTATGTTATAATTACTCTCTCTTCCAATAGGGGTGGACACAGGCAGACCAAAATTGGGGGATTAAGACTAGATGCCCATCAGAACATCCCGATGCGAGACCGAACCTACGGCGGTCAGACTCATCACTTTCCGACTCGCGATCTACCACTGATCTTCCGTAGCCCATTGAGCATAATCCCATTAGTAATGTACTATGGTAGTTACTAAACGACATTAATTAATCAATCAACTGACACATCATCTATACTCTACTATCATCACTAGTTGAACTGCATATCTCTCGTGCTCATAAAAACAGCACCGTGAGAGAGTAAATAGCTACGATATAGCACTAAATATTTATCTGTACAGAAATAAAACAATATATATATATATATATATATATATATATATATATATATATATATATATATATATATATATATACGCTCTCAATCATTACCCTATGTATATAAAAAGAAAACATATAAATCCCCTGACCAAATTCGAAACTAGAAGACACTGAGACTACATCAATGTACATAGAGTCAGCAACTTCTTTAGTACATTAATGAATTGGTAGTGTTCTTTAGGTTCGAATGCTAGCCAGGGGAAGCTGTACGTTTCATTTGTGTATACATTTGGTGATAAATTATATATATATATATATATATATATATATATATATATATATATATATATATATATATATATATATATATATATATATATATATATATATATATATATATATATATATATATATATATGAGATGAAGAAATGAAAACAAAATAAGTAAACGATGCATGATGAAGAGAAGAAAGATGGAGGAAATAAGGATAAGAATATAAATACAAAGAGACATGGGACCACCCTCTGGCAAGACTGGGTATAGGGACGATAGGTAACACAAGTCACTGGGTTCGGGTAAATAAAATGTCAACTTAGTGTGCTGACAAGATAAAAGGGGAGAGTAAGAACAATGAATAAAGAAGTAGAGGTAAAGAGAATAAGAAAAGAAAAAGAAGATATGGCCAAGAGTACTGCGACTATCAAGAAGAAATAATGGTACCAATAAAGAGATGAACAGAAGGAAGAACGAGAAGTAGTAATGAATAGGTTCACTAATAGGAATTGGGTTCCGGTTTTACGTCACGGATTCCTTTTTCTACCAAGGGCTAGGACGGTTGCCTTCTTGCGAAGGACTTGTTAATCTCCTGTGTATCCAGACTTCAGAAGATTAACACATACTTTTAAAACAAAACAATTTTATATAAATCTAATGTTAATAAATAATATTTTCAATATGATTTCCATCATTTTCAATGCATAATTTGATGCGCTTTACAAAATTCAGGTGAACTCGATTGAATAGAACATAAGAACATAAGAATAGAGGACACTGCAACATGCCTACTGGCACAAACGAGGCAGCTCCATTTTTGAATTGTATTTTCAGTTTGTCTAACCTATTCTATTCTACTCTACTTATTTATTCTATTTTTCTTTTTATGATTTTTCTAATAAGCACTAACCTATTCATACCCACCCTACCTCTGTCATATGTCTATCTAATCTACATTTGAAGGTGTCTAAGGTATTGGCATTTACTATCATACTAGGAGGCTTGTTCCATGCATCTGCTACTCTATTACCAAACCAATTTTTACCAATTTCCCTTCTGAACCTAAATTTATCAAGCTTAAATCCATTATTACGAGTTCTGGTTTGATCATGAATTTTTTAAACTTTATTAATATCTCCCTTGTTAATCCCTTTAAACCATTTATACACTTCAATCATATCCCCCCTAACTCTTCGCCTCTCTAGAGAATGTAGATTAAGTTTTTTTAATCTGTCCTCATATGGTAGATTTCTGATATTGTGTATCATCTTGGTCATTCTTCGCTGCACTCTCTCCAAGGATTCAATTTCCATTCTATAATAGGGTGACCAGAATTGCACAGCATAATCTAAATGGGGTCTAACTAATGCAAGATAGAGCTGCAAAATAACTTTTTCCGTCCTATTGCTAAGGCTTCTTGAGATAAATCCTAAAATTCTGTTTGCTTTATTTCTGACTGCTGTGCATTGCTCTCTTGGCTTAAGACTACTACTCACAAGAACTCCCAAATCCCTTTCACACTGAGAACTCATGATTTCATGGTTATTTAGCTTATAACTAGTATTGTCTTTTATAGTACCCATTTTAACTACTTTACATTTTTCAACATTAAATTCCATTTGCCATTTGTCCGACCATTCAGATAATCTATTTAGATCTTCCTGTAAAGCATGAATGTCTTCTTTTCCATTTATAGTTCTACCTATTTTAGTGTCGTCTGCGAATTTACTTAGGTTACTACTGATATCCGAATCCAGATCATTTAGATATACGATGAATAATAGGGGACCCAGTACCGAGCCTTGTGGTACCCCGCTAGTAACCGAGCCCCACTCTGATTTCTCTCCATTTATGCAAACCCTCTGTTTTCAGTCTTTTAACCATTGTTTGATCCATCTGAGCACAGCTCCTCCTATACCATGAGCTTCCAGCTTTTTAACTAATCTTTTGTGAGGAACTCTATCAAAAGCTTTGCTAAAATCTAGATATATTGTATCATATTCTTTGCCACAATCTACTGCCTCGTAAACTTCTGAATAAAAAGACAGTAAGTTTGTAAGGCACGAAAAAAACTTAAGAAACCCGTGTTGTGAAAGTTTTATCAGTCTGTGTAATTCTAGATGTGCCCTTATTTTATTTGCAATTATGGATTCTAGAATCTTACCCACTGTTGACGTTAAACTTACCGGCCTATAATTATTCTTTTTAACACGTTCTCCTTTTTTAAATATTGGTACCACATCTGCCAATTTCCACTCCATGGGTACCGATCCTAATTTTATTGAATTATTAAATAATGCAGTTAGAGGACAACTAAGCTCTTCCTTGCATTCCTTTAATATTCTAGCATATATTCCATCAGGTCCCGGAGATTTATGAGCCTTTAATTTATCTATTTTTTTTTTATTACCTCCTCTCTCGTAATATTTATTGAACTAAGTATATTATCGGGACTGTCTCTGTAAATGGATTCTACTTCCGGAATATTTTCCAAGTTTTCATTTGTAAATACAGATAAGAAATAATCATTTAAACATGTACACATCACTTTATCGTCATCTGCGATATGGCCATTGGCTACTTCAATTGGTCCGACTTTTTCCTTAAATTTTGTTTGATAATGTTGATAAAACCCTTTAGGATTTTCTTTAGCTTCTCCTGCTATTCTAACTTCGTATTTTCTTTTCGACTCTCTAACTATCTTTTTAACTTCCCTGTTTAACTGTATATATTGCTGCCTCACCTGCTCTTCACCTCTTTTTAGTTTCCTGTATATTCCTCTTTTAATACCTATAAGATTCTT
Organism: Halocaridina rubra; assembly: GCA_037179515.1. Taxonomy (NCBI): domain Eukaryota; kingdom Metazoa; phylum Arthropoda; class Malacostraca; order Decapoda; family Atyidae; genus Halocaridina; species Halocaridina rubra. The sequence goes on along the minus strand of JAXCGZ010001938.1, from coordinate 49,026 downwards.
TATTCTATTGTTCATCCATTTAGGGTCATTTTTTCTTGATCTGCAATGTTTCATGGGAATATAGTCTCTCTGACTATTCTTAAGAGTCATGACAAAATTGTTATATTCCTCATCCAAATTTATAGTAACTGACGGACTGCTGTTCTTTCCTGTGAGAGAATTTAATGTATTGATCTTATCTTGTGATAATCCTTGGCAAGTGGTACTCAAATTTTGGGGTAATCCGCCACCTGCGACCTGACCTGCTGGATTAACTACCCACATCTGTACCCCAGAAATCCCATCCCATACCTCATTAGATAATTTAGTTTTTAAGCCCTCAAAATCTCCTGCTCTAAAGTTTGGAACAATATTCTTATTTTCCTTTATAGTTTCCTTGAAAATTATGTTAAATCTAATGGAATCGTGGTCACTGTTGCCCAATTTTTCACCAACTTCTAAATTTGTAACCATATTCTCTCTATTACTAAGAACTAAATCTAGTGTATTCACCCCCCGTGTTGCTTCAAGTACATGCTGAGAAAGGAAATTGTCTTCTACTACTTCCAAAAACTCCTTAGAGCTACTATCACCTGTTATGGTTTCCCAGTTAATATATCTAAAATTAAAATCGCCTACAATGCAAACTCTATTTGACCTGGTCACTTTAGAAATTTCATCGTATATAACTTGCGACTCCATATCGTCTAGATCAGGTGGTCTGTAGACTACTCCTACAACTAGACTTTCTATATTATTTTTAATTTCAACCCATAAGGTTTCTGAATTTAGATTTGTCTTAATTCTAGACTTAATGCAGCTTCTGAGGCTATCTTTAATATACATAATTACCCCTCCCCCTCTTTTATCTGCACTACGATCAGCATTATAAAGTTTATATCCTGTAATTATATACTCAGCTTTAAGGTGTTTGCTTTCTAACTTAATCCAACTTTCACTAATGCATATTATATCCGGTCTCTCACTATATACTATGGCTCTCAGTTCTTCTATCTTGTTACCTAAACTACGGCTATTTGTATAATATACTTTTAAACTTTCTTCAGCTTTACCCTTCTTGTGGCTATTCTTTTTGTTAATATTTGTTCTATGTAACAAATGGTTCTTATCCTTAGACTCCCAGTCATTTGACCCACTATTTACTGAATCCTTGATGACTAATCTCTCTGCACAAGTATTATTCATTTCATTTTTTGTGTCTAACAAAACCCCCCTACCTCTCTGTCTATCATATCAGCCAATACCGAGACACCTGAATTAGAAAGATGCACTCCATCCCTTGCATACATATGCTTACGACTAGTGAAGTGATCCCACCCGTCTATAAAACCTATATTATTCTCCCGACAGAAGACTTTCATCCTAGCATTTACTCCTATAGCTCGAGACCACCACTCTGAACTTTGGCTAAGCCTAGGGAGAATACCACACATCACAGGAACTGCACCCCTTTTCCTGATCTTATCCAGGGCTTGTCTATACAACCTAATCAGCTCTTCACTTCTACCATCCTGCACGTCATTTCCCCCAGCTATCAAACAAACAACATCTTTTTTCTCAATCCAGCTATTTATTGACTCACCCACCTTCTTCATACCTGCTCCAGGGAAAAAATATTTTCCTCTAACTCTATGCCTGAGTTTCCTGTCTACATATCTGCATAGTGAATCCCCTACAATTACCAAAGAACGAGACTTATCCGGAGGATGGGTTACTCCGACCTTGGGAGACTTACCTAGGCTCTTGACCTGAGAGCTTTTCCCACTTCCATTTTTACGATCGCTAGTACACCTATCTGACTCTATGGTTCCTGAAGAATTACTGCCGCCACTGTCACATTCATCTCTAAGTGAACTAAATGAATTAGCAACCTGTAGTCTAAAAGTATCATTTTTCTTAAGAACCATCTTCGTTGAACCCTTATTCACAACTTTCATTATTCAATTGTCCCTTCCTGGTTAACACCTCTACTTTACCTCTCAGATCCCTGTTCTCCTCAGCTAAGGATCTGACCTCCTGCCTGACTGCGGCCAACTCATTTCTTAAATTAAAAATGAGTTTGCTTGCGTCAGACGAGGACAAAACCCCAGCACAGCCACAAACTGTCTGCATAGTGAAATTTCCTATGTACCCAGACTTTGTGGACACCCTGTAGATTAAGTAACTTGATGAGCTTGAATACCTCCGTCTACTAGAGTCCTAGGAAAGCTGTTAGGCATGTGGTATTCTAGTTAATAATTAAATTCCAGTAATACCAGGGAATTTATACAAAGTCTAAGAAGAAACAACAATGAGCTATTCAACAACTTGCAGCGATTAAGCATAAAAAAATCTTAGCTAATGTATGGAGTCAGAGAACTTCTCAAAATAATATAAATTACATAGTCGGGAACTGATATTGAAGAATAAAATTTACTCAAATACAATTTCACAATTACGGTGTGGATTTTAGGCGCATGAAGGGGAAATATAGAAGTACACATTGTAGTTTGTTTTAATCACGTTATAAACACTGAACAAAATTTACAATATAGTTTGGAATTCACACAAACGCGGAACAATATGAAGCTGTTTTTCGTTTGTTGTTAAACATTACGAATGAAACGTTCCGGCTTTACGTCACGGACTCTCTTTTCAACTAAGGGCTAGGACGGTTGCCTTCTTGCGAAGGACTTGTTTTGGCATATGTAATCGTTTCCCTGAGTGCATGCCCTTGCTAACCTCAGACCGTGACGGGGCGCAAACCCTCGACCTGACGCCTCAGAGTCGCAGACGCTACCGCTTGAGCCACGGTGACCACTATGAAACGTGAAATATGAAAAGTAAATAAAAATAAATATGACCGTTGATTGTAAATACATATGAAAAAACTCAAGAAAACATCAACTCAGTGAATATGAGTAATTGCTTAAATGACAATTCTTCCAATGAAAACACAAGAGAGTACTTCAAGATCTATCCTATCGATTGTGCTACCCTAATTCTTACCATAAAGAGCCTAAGAAACTCTGGCTCTTATGGTTCAGATGGTATACCATTTCAGTTCATCAAAGATGCTCTACCCATGATTGCATCCTATATTCTAACTATTATGAACACTTCCATTGTTACTAAAAAGTTTCCTGACTCTTGGAAAATATCACATGTAATACCTTTGCATAAAAAGGGGGACAGAGAAGATGTGACAAACTATCGTCCCATTTCCCTGCTACCCATTTTCTCTAAAATATTAGAAAAAATTGTTGCATGCCAACTTATGTCATATTTAGAATCAAATAGACCATTAACGATTAACCAACATGGTTTCAGACCAAAACTCTCGACGGAAACTGCACTGCTTAAAGTTACGAATAGTATATATAATAATATAGATATGAAAAAAAATATCTTTGCTTGTATTATTAGACTTATCAAAAGCCTTCGACAGTGTAAACCATGAAATTCTTTTAAGTAAATATATTAACTTAAATATTGATCCAAGCTGGTTTAGCGAGTATCTATCTAATCGTAAACAGTCCATACGTCTTAACAACATTATCTCTGTGCCAAAAAATGTATCATTTGGTGTTCCACAGGGATCAGTACTTGGTCCTATCCTCTTCTCCATTTACGTAAATGATCTATCTTCTTTCATTTCTGACTGTCTAGTCGTACAATATGCAGATGGCACTCAACTACTCCTTAGTGGTGATATTAATAATCTCCCAGAGCTAACTTTAAGAGCAGAAAACTCTGTCAAAAATTAAAACCTGTTTCCAAGAAATTGGGCTGTTAATTAACGAAAGTAAAACACAGTGCATATTTATTGGTTCAAGGTTCCACATAGCACAAATTCCAGAAAACACAACAATTAATTTTTGCGACAATATTATCACACCTAGCAAAACAGTCAAAAACCTAGGAATTCACTTTGATAATCACATGTTGTTTGATTCCCACATAGATAAAGTATGCAAAAAGGTTACAGGAACATTAATGTACTTATCACGTATAAAAGACAATTTTGAGACTACCACTCGAATAACT
>JAXCGZ010001938.1:0-30000 GCA_037179515.1 Halocaridina rubra | reverse complement strand
ACATGTAATTAAACTAATAAATAAGAGGGTTAGACATATAGTTAAATTAAATGTAGCTTTCATAGAAAATAATAATGCTGTAATAAAAATGTTAACAATAATGTTAATAATAAAGTAGTAAGTATGCCACTAGATACAGGATCGTTATTATCGGTATCATTTCCATATTTGTTTCCTTACAATGAGAATAATTAGTTCTTAATGAGCAGCAACTATTTGTCCAAAAGAAAACTATATAGTTTGCCTTTGAAAGCTGTGAAGGAGGATGCATTTTTAAGATGCTCTGGAATATTTTTCCAGAGTGTTGGCCCTTTGATAGTGATCATCTTTGAACCTGCTTCTGTGTTTGTTCTGTGAATAAAGAGCTCACTGCTCTGTCTTGTGTTGGTTCCCCTTATATCCCTGACTGTTTTTAAATCAAATAGCCAGCTAGGATAATGATGGTCCAAAATTTTGAATACAAAAACATAAATAGCATAAGTGACCTTATTTTCTGCCCGCAGCCACCCAAGTTTATTGAGAGCTGGTGTGATGTGGTCATATTTTCTTATTCCTCCCAGGGCAACTCGAGCTGCAAAATTAATAAGCTTCTGTATTCTGTTTATCTGAGTCTTAGTGGTAGCTCCCCAAACAGTTGTGCAGTAATTAATGTGACTTAGGGCTAGAGATTCAACAACAGTTATTCGAGTGGTAGTCTCAAAATTGTCTTTTATACGTGATAAGTACATTATTGTTCCTGTAACCTTTTTGCATACTTTATCTATGTGGGAATCAAACAACATGTGGTTATCAAAGTGAATTCCTAGGTTTTTGACTGTTTTGCTAGGTGTGATAATATTGTCGCAAAAATTAATTGTTGTGTTTTCTGGAATTTGTGCTATGTGGAACCTTGAACCAATAAATATGCACTGTGTTTTACTTTCGTTAATTAACAGCCCAATTTCTTGGAAATAGGTTTTAATTTTTGACAGAGTGTTTTCTGCTCTTAAAGTTAGCTCTGGGAGATTATTAATATCACCACTAAGGAGTAGTTGAGTGTCATCTGCATATTGTACGACTAGACAGTCAGAAATGAAAGAAGATAGATCATTTACGTAAATGGAGAAGAGGATAGGACCAAGTACTGATCCCTGTGGAACACCAAATGATACATTTTTTGGCACAGAGATAATGTTGTTAAGACGTATGGACTGTTTACGATTAGATAGATACTCGCTAAACCAGCTTGGATCAATATTTAAGTTAATACATTTACTTGAAAGAATTTCATGATTTACACTGTCGAAGGCTTTTGATAAGTCTAATAAAATTAGCAAAGATATTTATTTCATATCTATATTATTATATATACTATTCGTAACTTTAAGCAGTGCAGTTTCCGTCGAGAGTTTTGGTCTGAAACCATGTTGGCTAATCGTTAGTAGTCTATTTGATTCTAAATATGACATAAGTTGGCATGCAACAATTTTTTCTAATATTTTAGAGAAAATGGGTATCAGGGAATTACTTTGCTCTATGGGCAATAACAAGGGAGCTGGCGACCATTCAGATGGCACTGCTGGAGTGCCACAGCCCATCCTCCAGGCTCTTCCACAACCTGTGTCGCTTCATAAATGCAAACTCTCCTACTTCCCCTACCACAGGGCTACCTCTGTAATATGCAGCCCCGTGGAACAGCAGATGCCCATCAGAGCTGCGTCACAATCGCTCGCCACTCATTATATAACCTCCCATTTATAACCTTTTCCGTATTTTTTTTTCTTCTTTTTAAGTTGCAAATGTAGTAACAAAAGTTTTTTTTATATTTCCTATTCATGCCAAGAAATTTTCACGTAAGCAATCTCACTTTTCAAGAGCAAGAGAAATACAGGTTTCTGCAGTGATCAATCATTTTTGGATACATTCCAGAAACTTGTCGGTATTATTATATGAAAAATATTCATTGCTACTAATCACGAATGCAGAATTTTCTAAAAGAAAAAACAAGTTTTCATAATGTCTTCTATCATTAAATAGTCTTTATACCAACAACTCATTGTGGAAAGTTAGAATACTCATAAGATTCTCGACAAGCACGAAAACAGTAGGAACAAGAATATTAGTCAAGGGTTAATAGAAACACTGGTCTTTAATTCTGATGCAAAAAAATAAATAATAATAAATCCTGAGAAAAAGGAAAAAACTGCGCGCCCGAGTTTTGATTCTGGATAAAGAGTAAGCATATAACGGAAGGCTCCTCTTGTTGTTGTTCCGGTTTTACGTCACGGACTCCCTTTTCTACCAAGGGCTAGAACGGTTGCTTTCTTGTGAAGGACTTGTTTGGCAGATCTAATCGTTACCCTGAGTGCATGCCCATGTTAATCCCAGACCGTGACGGGGCGCGAACCCTCGACCTGACGCCTCAGAGTCGAGGACGCTACCGCTTGAGCCACGGTGACTACTGGAAGGTTCCTTTTCTATTTAGGGAAATTTCATGAACTGATATTCTACCAGCCTTAACTTTCATATAGGCCTACACTAACGGCACGAGAGAGAGAGAGAGAGAGAGAGAGAGAGGAGAGAGAGAGAGAGGAGAGAGGAGAGAGAGAGAGAGAGAGAGAGAGAGAGAGAGAGAGAGAGAGAGGAGAGAGAGAGAGAGAGAGAGAGAGAGAGATCCTTTGAATAATAAATTGGCTCTTATCTTAAAAAAGAGAATCACAAAATGCATAGGAATAAAAACAGTAGGACTGGCCAGAAGAACTCAACGATAAGTCTTCCTTCAGTTAATGGGTCTCTTCCTTTACCCATATCTACAACGACTCTTCAGGTGTAATCGTCACACACCTTTTACTATTCCTTCACATCTGATGGTCATAAAAATCTCCAGCTTTGTTTCTCTTTCTTTTTCTTAAATGTTTTCATTGCGTCTGAGCCCAATGAGTCAATTACCTTTGCCCGTCCCGGTGTCAAACGCAGAAAAAAATACGATAAAACCTGAAATATGATAGTCAATTTACAACCCACAAGATACAACACTCGTCACCTTAAAAAAAAAAAAAAAAAAAAAAAAAAAAAAAAAAAAGAGAGAGAGAGAGAGAGAGAGAGAGAGAGAGAGAGAGGAGAGAGAGGGAGAGAGAGAGAGAGAGGAGAGAGAGAGAGAGAGAGAGAGAGAGAGAGAGAGAGAGAGAGGAGAGAAATCCCTTTCATTTGCCACTATTGTCGGAAAAAGCAAAGGTAAAACTTGTATTATCCATTCGTTATACTGTAAAGGAAACTATGTTTGCTTTCTTTAAAACACAAAATACTGAGACAGTACATAACAAGAGAGTAAACGGAATATCGTGCATATATAATCCAAAGTATATATCAAGACGGCAAAGTCGAAATAGTGGAAAATAACACACCTATATTAAGTTATACAATCCAATAACAATCCTTGTTTTACGCCTACAGTGTCACTGAAGAATAGAATAGTACTGACACAAAATGTGTATACAGTGACTCACGAGAGAGAGAGAGAGAGAGAGAGAGAGAGAGAGAGAGAGAGAGAGAGAGAGAGAGAGAGAGAGAGAGAGAGAGAGAGAGAGGAGAGAGAGAGAGAGAGAGAGAGAGCCTGCTTTGAACCGCATAATAAATAACAGTTGACACTGCGCATATCAAGGTACCTTATGTTAATCCATACTTGTTGGGTATATTATGTAGGGCATGTAAGTGAACCACACCCCCATGACGTATTGCCCTAGAAAACAATACCGAATCTCATGCACAGGATAGCATGAAGGTTACTCCTAATCACAAAACTTTTTATTTGCTTGTTTATTCAACCCAGCTACAGAATTAAAAATTTAAATTATACGAATATATATATCATCACAAGACATATCAATGTTCATCAATATATACCGACTTATCACGATGGTAAGAAACGGGGATTTATAATGATCATATTCACATATTTCACTAGTAGTCACCGTGGCTCAAGCGGTAGCGTGCGCGACTCTGAGGCGTCAGGTCGAAGGTTCGCGCCTCGTCACGGTCTGAGGTTAGCAAGGACATGCACTCAGGGTAACGATTACATCCGCCAAAACAAGTCCTTCGCAAAAAGGCAACCGTCCTAGCCCTTGGTAGAAAAGGGAGTCCGTGACGTAAAACCTAAACATTCACATATTTCACTTATTTCCTAAAAGACTCGTATGGTAATCTAATAATTTAGGAGGAAATAAAATGCTGCAAGGCTTTCTGTCTTTTCCATGTGATGCTACAAACATACAACACACATGCACACAAACGCGCGCATGCACGCACAGGATTATGCACTATACATGAGACCTAATTCGGATATCCATTAGTGATTTATAAGCTTTCAACTTGAACGAAATACTTTGTAATACTGTAAAACAGAATAAACGCGTGAAAAAAAAACTCCATCACTCATCCATGAGTTTGAAACTCAAAGGAATATTATGTGCTCGCATTCAAGTCGTCGTCTTATTTCACATACAAATGTCTCCTACAGTGGAATTCAAATCATAACAAAGGTGAGTCATCGTTCGAAACGCTATTTACTCCTTCTAATCAATTTGCAAACTTTCAAGAGAGAGATGCTTCTTCCCATCTACCTCCAGACTCAGGAACTCTCTTCCTCCTTCTGTCTTTCCTAATTCTTATGACCTATCATCCTTCAAAAAGCAGATCTATCGTCATCCCAGGGCCTAATCCTCCATATCGCTGGGTCCTCTGTACTTTGACCGTGTTTTTTGTGTCTGTCGTTTTCCTTTGTGTGGCATTACCTCATCTCTGCCTTGTCCTTAACCTTTTTCTTTTCCTTCGTCTGGGTATTTTCTCGTGCCCGGGCCTTTATTGATGAGGGAAGTTTTTGCCTGTCCCAGTGTCACACTCATTGAAAAAAAAAAAAAAGCCAAGTCGAACGGACAATTGTTAACTTACCAGCCGTCCGTTGCGATACTACAGGTGAAGGATTTTTAAACTTGAATAGGACTGTCCAGGGCAGTTCGATGTTAAGTCTTCCTTCAGTTACAGTTATATTTTATGCCTACATCAACACTGAATATTCTTGGATATTCATTACACAGCTCTTATTACCCTTCACTTCTGACAAGTCATTACACTCTCCATCTCTGTTACTTTTTACTTAATATATTCTTCGTGCCCAGGCTAGGTGGGGGCTGTTTTATCTTTTTTTTTTTTGGCCTGTCCTGGTGTCACAATCATAAAAAAAAAATCATAAAAATCAATGTACAATATTTTGAGAGAGAGAGAGAGAGAGAGAGAGAGAGAGAGAGAGAGAGAGAGAGAGAGAGAGAGAGAGAGAGAGAGAGAGAGAGAGAGAGAGAGAGAGAGAGAGTCCGTTAATATGCCCATAGAAAAATAAATATTAGCAGTGCACACAGTATGTCGCTTTTCACTGTACGTATGACTAGCTATTAATGATGTTTACATGGTACACTTTGGTACGCGACCGCCTCTCGTTTTTTTTACCTTCAATACATTTAATTAATGGAAAGCAAAAACCACTATTATGCTCATTAAGATTTTCAGTTATTAATTTTTATGTAAAAAATTTTATATATTACGGAAAAAATCAGAATGATTGTAATCGTTACCCTGAGTGTATGCCCTTACTGAGGTTAGTAAGGGCATACACTCAGGGTAACGATTACACATGCCAAAACAAGTCCTTCGCAAGAAGGCATCCGTCCTAGCCCTTAGTAGAAAAGGGAGTTCGTGACGTAAAACCAAATCAATCAATCATGTCTTTTTATATCCATTGATATTAATAATAATAATAATAATAATAATAATAATAATAATAATAATAATAATAATAATAATAATAATAATAATAATAATAATAATAATAATAATAATAATAAAAATAATAATTACAATAGAACTAAAAACAGCAGAAAACAACAATAATAATAATAATAATAATAATAATAATAGAACTAACAACAATAAAAACAATAATAATAATAATAATAATAATAATAATAATAATAATAATAATAATAATAATAATAATAATAACAGTAGCAGTAGTAATAATAATGATTCTCATACAGCACATTGTCTTCATACTCTACAAGAGCTATACTAGGTAACGATAAATAATTATTTGTAATATTAAGTACCTAAATTATCAAAAATTGGAAGTCAGACCTCTAATTATACTGCGAGTATAGATAATCAATGAAAATACAAAATTGAAGCTTTGTTTATAAACATATACACACACCTACCCACACGCACATTATCTATTTAATTATCTATCTACCTAAAAAAAACACATATATATATATATGTGTGTGTGTGTGTGTGTGTGTGTGTGTGTGTGTGTGTGTGTGTGTGTGTGTGTGTGTGTGTGTGTGTGTGTCTTTAAAGAAAGAAGGAAGCTACAGTAATCTTATATATTCAGTGGAAAATGAGAATCTTCCAAAGTTCAAAAAAGGCAAAGATGACACACTCTTGGCTGTATTTGAAGCCAACGAAATAAGCAACACTTCGTTTACTAATTTACAGTTTCATCATGGTACAAGGGATATCTCAGACACAAATAGCTTTTATGCAAGTTGCAAGCTCTAGGTGGATTTCTCTCAAAATAGCTATATCATTAAAATAGCTTAAGATAATCTTCAAGCACATCTCCTATTACTTAGGCAGTCCAGAAACTGTACATGGGCCTCAATAATTCTTTATAGAGTTCCTCTTACATCTTAGATGGTGATTTTTCACTTTATCTCCTTAAAACTGAATATATATATATATATATATATATATATATATATATATATATATATATATATATATATATATATATATATATATATATATATATATATATATATATATATATATATATATATATATATATATATATATATACATATATATATATATATATATATATATATATATATATATATATATATATATATATATATATATATATATATATATATATATATATATATATATATATATATATATATATATATATATATATACATATATATACATATATATATATATATATATATATATATATATATATATATATATATATATATATATATATATATATATATATATATATATATATATATGTATATACATATATATACATATATATATATATATATATATATATATATATATATATATATATATATATATATATATATATATATATATATATATATATATAAAACAGTAAAGAGCGTTGTGCTGCGATAAATAAACATTATCAGCATAGAAATAACTGATATTTGAAAGGCAATGAACCATACGCAAATTCAATAAAAAGGTCAGCTTAGTCGAACGGAATATAAAGTGTGGTAGCCACGAAAGACGTTATCGTCAGGTAGTACCTATTTGTACATAAAACATTTTGCAAGCTCAAATATACTCTACCATCAAGGTTATCCTCGATATCTTCCGCTGGCTTTCCTCTGAAGTTCCGATGCTCAAAGTGAAATACATGGAGAATAAACATTGTATTATGTGCCACCATTTATTTTTTGCACTTGCTTTTGTTAGCTACGTCAATACAGAACAAACATAGAGTAAATAGAAAGATATTGCAGGCCAATCATTGTATACAGTGTTCGACATAAAAAAAAATATCTTGTATCTAGATTAAGAGAAATACTGTTTCAGTTACAGCACACAAATGGATATCAGTTTCACCAGAAAGCTCAGGATTCGATAAGAAAAATAATGACATCTCAAATTCATAAGGAAAGTTCAAATCAAAGAAAAGTTTGTTAGTATTTATATAAATTCCTTTTAGGTTAAATTAGGATTTTAAAATCTTTGATTCAAGTTGAGGCCGGATTGATGTAAATTAAAAGTAGTGGCGTCTATCACGTCTGATTTCTTAAACATTGTAAACCTAGGATACCATATTGTTAGTTAGCTAGACACACACAAATGGATTACATAAACGCATCTGACGCAGTTCTGTGTATGGCTAGGATCCCGTACGGGATCCTAGCCATACACAGAACCGCGTCAGATGCGTTTATGAAATCCATTTGTGTGTGTCTAGCTAACTAACAATATGGTATCCTAGGTTTACACTGTTTAAGAAATCGGGCCTAAGTCACCCTCACATCCTTAGGTTTTATGACTAGACTTAAGGATATGCTTGGGTACACGTAGAACAAACTTAATTACATGATCAATAACGAGAAAAAGCGCTGGCTATTATACAGTACTGTATTACAGTCATATAATTTAATGTGTGTGTGTGTGTGTGTGTGTGTGTGTGTGTGTGTGTGTGTGTGTGTGTGTGTGTGTGTGTGTGTGTGTGTGTGTGTATGTGTGTGTGTGTGTGTGTGTGTGTGTGTGTGTGTGTGTGTGTGTGTGTGTGTGTGTGTGTGTGTGTGTGTGTGTGTGCAAAATACAAACAGAAAGAAGAGAAGCAAAAACGAATCCTGCACAAACCCAGTCACTTAAACAAGGTTTTCGACTAAGGCGTTTGCAGATACGCTTCATGGGCGAACAGAGTACACGCTCTATAAGAATCCACAGAGGGAAATCAAGGAACATACATATAGGTAGTTCAAGATTACAAAACTAAAAAAAAAAACTCTGTAAATGCAGTTCAAATTTGCAAAATTGGAACATTACAAAACTGTAAAAAAAAAAAATATGTAAATACAGTTCAAATTTGCAAAATTGGAACACTACAAAATTGAAAAAGCTATGTAAATACAGTTCAAATTTGCAATATTGGAACATTACAAAATTACAAAACTGAAAACAAAAACTATGTAAATACAGTTCAAATTTGCAAAATTGGAACACTACAAAATTGAAAAAAAACTATGTAAATACAGTTCAAATGTGCAAAATTGGAACATTGCGAAATTACAAAACTGAAAACAAAAACTATGTAAATACAGTTCAAATTTGCAAAATTGGAACACTACAAAATTGAAAAAAAAACTATGTAAATACAGTTCAAATGTGCAAAATTGGAACATTACGAAACTGTAAAAACTATGTAAATACAGTTCAAATGTGCAAAATTGGAACATTACGAAACTGTAAAAACTATGTAAATACAGTTCAAATTTGCAAAATTGGAACATTACAAAACTGTAAAAAAAACTATGTAAATACAGTTCAAATTTGCAAAATTGGAACATCCTCCTCCATGAGGATAAGTGAGATGAATAACTTACTGAACTAAATTACGAACTGAGACCAGTGAAAGACAACCGATTTAAGATTTGCCATTTCATGATTTTTTTTTTTTTTGCATTCACACCTATAACAAATATGAATTACTGAGAGTAATATTATTTTTTTTTATGAAAATAATATTAATTTCATAAACAAATTCACATTCAATATCACCGATTTAAATTATACAATACGTGCTCCTCTTTTCAAATTATGAATAACAGAGCTTTGTTAAAGGAATAAATGTGTGTGTGTGTGTGTGTGTGTGTGTGTGTGTGTGTGTGTGTGTGTGTGTGTGTGTGTGTGTGTGTGTGTGTGTGTGTGTGTGTGTGTGCAAAATCTTATGGTTTAGCTAATTCTAAAGAGATGGTAGTTAAAAACAAAAAATAATAAAAAAAAAAGTTTATTTATTCATAATGGGTTGGGTCCACTTCCACCTTGTGTCAATGGGGTGGAGCCCAAATGGACGAAATGAAAAGCTATAGGAAGCAAAAGCTTTCTTATTTAACCTTGCGCATCGGTAAGCAGAGTACACATTTTCACACTTCAGAGGAAATTCAGTCCGGGCCTTCTTTATACCTAAAGACGAGATTAAAACACTGAATTTTACTACAGTAATAAGGAAAACACAAAGTCAAAGCTTTTGTAATCAACACAGCAACGATAGAATAAGAGACGAAGATAAACGAAAAGATGGCCTCTGGAAGGAAAAAAAATTGGGAGTCATCTCCAAGAAGGGATGGGTCAAGCAGTAGCCATTTCAAAGGTCAGTCAAGGTCGTTTGTTTTGGAGGACAGGTGTATAAAAGCGAAAGGGATGGTCACGATCCTCACAGTTCAACACTTGAACTCGAAGCAGCATGGTTACCAAGGCGCTGGTAAGTCCTTAAATTAATTATGCCTCTCAGTCTCTTTTTCCTTTTAACATTATTGATCTAAGGCGAGAAAGACATTTGCAGCAAGGAATACAAACTATTATTGTCTTTAACTATCTTATTATTCTTAGTCACGCTATGCTCTTTACTATCTTAATACATGATACAATATGAAATACTTTAAGCAATACGCGATTAAAGAGCAAAAAGTAAACACATTCATGATTAAAATTGATTACTCATTCGTATTATTACTTGCCATTACGATATCAAGTTCACCAGGTCATCTATACTTCGACTAGTCTTTCAGGCTGTCCTTTTCCTATTGAGTATCATTCCTTATTTCTGCCTTGTCTTTAAACTTCTACTTTTTCTTTGTTATAATGTATTTTCTGAGTGCCCTGGCCTGATGAGGGCAAATTTTTGCCTGTCTAGGTCTCTCTCTCTCTCTCTCTCTCTCTCTCTCTCTCTCTCTCTCTCTCTCTCTCTCTCACACACACACACACACACACACACACACACACACACGCACTCTCTTTCCCGTAAACACAATTAGGTAATCACACACAAACACACACGCACACATAAAACCTGAAGAATTAGTTCATGGACATGATTTACTCCCGATTCCAAATATTAACATTTAAAACTCAAGCAAATATTTTCTCTTCCACAGATCTTCTCCCTTGTGGTGGTAGCAACATCAGCTACCTCTACAAGTCACGTCAGAATAAACTTGGGAAATGGCGGCAACATAGAATACAGCAACGGCCATGCGACAGGATCACACTCAGCCCCAACCTACCATCCAACTAAAGCTCCATCTTATCATCCTTCACCAGCTTACAAACCAACAACCCCTTCATACCATCCTGCACCGTCCTATCATGCAGCACCGTCCTATCATGCAGCACCCACATATCACCCAGCCCCATCATACCACCCTGAGCCTGAAGAACCTGCATGTGCTGAGCTTTCAAATTCCACTTGGTGCCTGGAGGACGAAGACTACCCCGAATATGAAATCAAACACGCTATTCAGTACCATTTAGATAAGTTCAACTCCCTTTATGCCGACGTTGCTGAACTTGACACAGAGCTTTCCGTCGAACGCCCCGACACTCTGGAAGAAGAAACTTATCTCTGCCCCTCCGAAACCGCCTACATACGACCACTGAGGGCACAAAACACCGAGGGTAAATGGAGGGTTATCGTGAACAACATTAACGTCCATTACAAGACCTTCACCCAGACAACCCGCATCGAAGAATGTCTGACTGCAGGAGAAGACTGCCCAAAGGTCCCTATCTGCTACGAGTCTAAATGCCTCCAAAAATCGATCTACCACCGATTCCTCGTCTACGATCCCTACGATAAGTACTTCCCCTTCGCCATCGAGTCTTTCAAGATGCCAGCCAGTTGCGCTTGTCTCTTGGGAGCTTATACTCTCGAACTATAAGTCAAACACAATCTCCCATCAACATAATACACATGGATTTCTGTCTTCTCAACAGCTATTTTTATTTTATTTACTTTATATAAGAAATATGCAGTATACTGTGATATACTCTAGTCCCTGCGCATGCAAGAGGTATCTACTTAGGTACGTGAAGAAAGCAGTTCTCTAGTCTCATTTATTATATTTCTCTCGCATCTGCATTCACAGGTGTTATTCTTAATCAAGTGAAAAATAAAGCTTATTATGAATTCTCTCTTGTTATATTTCTGAAGATTGAATAACCCTGATCGGGGGCTCTTTGGTCCGATTTCTTAAACAGTGTAAACCTAGGATACTATATTGTTAGTTAGCTAGACACACACAAATGGATTTCATAAACGCATCTGACGCGGTTCTGTATATGGGGGATCCTAGCCATACACAGAACCGCGTCAGATGCGTTTATGAAATCCATTTGTGTGTGTCTAGCTGACTAATAATATGGTATCCTAGGTTTACACTGTTTAAGAAATGGGGCCTTTTTCAAAACTAGCGTTGACATAGCTACAAAAATTGAAGAGCTTGGATTCATATTCTTATTCTAAAAATTAACAGGAAAAATTCATCATACTCCACTAGATAAGTAAATAAGCTTTGCTCTACGTCTAATCTATTCTATAGATAGTGTTTGTACAAGCTTGGAATCATATGTAAAATATAAACTGATAAGTAGGTAACTGCTCTGAGTAAAAAAAAAAAAATTCATACAGACATAGGAATGCTTCAAGACATATGCGAGTCTAAGATAAATGCATTATAATGTTCTAAGCATGACAGAGGAGTCATCTGCTGACCCTTTAGATTCCCTTTAACAAGAACAGTATATATTCCTACTCCCAATGGATGAGGGACACCAAATCCCAGTCTTACAGAGTGAATGAAATTACTTATATGATTCAAAGTTATCGTAAAAAAACTATATGAGTTCAGAAAATTCTATGTAGTCACCGTGGCTCAACCGGTAGCGTCCGCGACTTTGAGGCGTCAGGTCGAAGGTTCGCGCCCCGTCACGGTCTGAGGTCTGCAATGGCATGCACTCAGGGTAACGATTACTCCTGCCAAACAAGTCCTTCGCAAGGAGGCAACCGTCCTAGCCCTTGGTAGAAAAGGGAGTCCGTGACGTAAAACCGGGTTACAGAAAATTCTATATATCTCGAAACGTCAGCAAATTATGAGGCTCAGCAACCATGCAATAATTGTTCAAACTAAATTATATAATGAGAAAAAACTTAATGTGGTAAACAAAAACCAATAAAATAGTTAAAAAAAATTGGTGGGTGGTAAATACACAGAAATATAGCGGAAATAATTTTGCTTAGGAAAACCATAAATTTATATATATATATATATATATATATATATATATATATATATATATATATATATATATATATATATATATATATATATATATATATATATATATATATATATATATATATATATATATATATATATATATATATATATATATATATATATATATATATATATATATTTACTCATTAACGTAAACTGAAGTTCAGCTTTTAATGAAGAGTTGAATTATAGAAATTTTCATACCTGACAAAATATAACTAAAAAAAAAAAGCTATACATAGTATGCTGTTTCTGATGATAAATAACATTAAAAATTCTATTTTCAAAATTGTTGCACTAATAAGACGCATGAGAAATAAAAAAAAAAAAACAACGGAAACGTCGGCCCTACTGAAAAAAAAAAGTTCCCTATATTTTTAAAACTTACCCAAAATTTTCTTTGAGGAATTTTTTTTCGCATATTCATAAATATTATTATTCAATACTTATATGGTGTCCACAGTAATATACCACAGAAAATTAGCCTAATCAAATTCATAACTTCAGTTGAAACATCACGTGTCTCCATCCCAAGAAAACCAAAATATAGGTGTTGGTATAGTCTCGTGTCCCAGAGTCAACAACGGCTAAGAGGAAAAGGTAGTTATATTCCTTGATTGGTTGTCCCTGTAAACTTAGCTGGTTTAGGAAACAAATGATGCGAAAAGCAAACAAGAGAACAGTATTTTCACGAGTTTAAACTTTGATAGGGACATACATGCTTTTTCCGTACCTCGAATTTTTTAAAAATAAAAGCTTTAGCAAATGTTTCTCGAAGCAAGTCAAATGAAATATTAGAGCAGTTATAATAATATCCTCTCCATTACTATTATATATATTTGTTGTTTGCAATAACTCAAAATTTTCTTTAATAATTTCAAGCGAGGCGACTTGCCGTCAAATGGTCACGCGTTCGAGATTTGTGACTGAATTTCTTATGCTTCACTCATATCAGTATTATAAATTAACAGTGACCCAGGTTTCCAAGTTTTTGTTGATTTCATACAAAATCAATGATAGACAGGACTAGTATAAACAGTTCAATCTTCGTGTTTGGAAGAGAGAGAAAAGCATTCGTAATATATTAGGTATTGATTAAAGGGATGTAAATAACTTTTTACAATTAGACCCGACAGCCGCAGTCGGTTTACCCCCACCGCTTCATCACATGGCAACTCCCTTCACACTCGTCCACCACTGCTCAATGAGCCAGCAGGTGCAAGAAATCCCATTACCCCGTCTCACCTATACACAATCATCTTGGCTGCGGCCACCCCCCTCATAAGGGGATATGAGGCTATGTATATGTATGTATGTGAATCACTTATTATGCAATGTAGTAATTTAAACGTATTCATAGTAGTATTAATAGATATGAAACTGTAACAAAGAACAAATCCAAAAAAAATATATATATACATCCCAAGGAATGATTATACCGATAAAGGTATGCGTTCACTATACCCCCATCTAAGATATGCCGATAAACAGTAACAGATCTTGAGAAGCCATACAACCTAACGAAACTTTCACGGCTAAGCCAGTGATATGCAAGGTCGAAAGTGTTCCGATCGAAATACACAATAAACATCATAGTTTATGGTCAATTATAATAGTATATGGACATGGTGTGGGTAGCTAGAGAGAAAATGCACTCTGCTAATTGACTTTCGTGTTTAAAATACCATATAAGAGCGGTTTCAGGTCAAAGATTTCACCTCATTCCCCACTATGAATTCGCTAAGCCAAGTTTTAACAACAACAAAAATTACTAGCTAAAAAATAAACAAGAATTTATGTATGATACAGCACTACAGGTTCGATACATGTGAAGAAGTTACGGAACAAACAAAACAGGTCATAAGACAAACTAATGCTAATTAGTATTTTAAATTGCAATGGTGCCAAACCACTATATAAAAAACGACATTGTATTTATAAAGTATACAAAGTAGAGAAACTATTATTTGGGCCCGATTTCTTAAACAGTGTAAACCTAGGATACCATATTGTTAGTTAGCTAGACACACAAATGGATTTCATAAACGCATCTGATGCGGTTCGGTGTATGACTAGGATCCCGTACGGGATCCTAGACCCGATTTCTTAAACTGTGAAAACCTAGGATACCATATTGTTAGTTATCTAGACACACAAATGGATTTCATAAACGCATCTGACGCGGCTCTGTGTATGGCTAGGATCCCATGTGGGATCCTAGCCATACACAGAACCGCGTCAGATACGTTTATGAAATCCTTTTAAACAGATGTGACTTACATGATATATTAATATCAATTAATATATAGGAAAATAAATATAAAATAATCCACAAATGAAATGAAAAATACTCCATTGAGTAAACAATATTTGGAGTAAAGATCACTGAATCTGATTTTTAATACAGGGCCATTCAGAATAGACTAGTTAACACTACACCATTTTAGAAAGTAATTTTTGGCTCTGTCCTTATTTTTCTTTTCGTAATAGGCTCAACCCTAGGATTCCTAACTAGAATCGTTTACAATCTTCATAATGTAAATAATTTACAGCCTCTACCTTTCTCTTCACGTGATTCCAAATAAGGGCAAAAGCAATTAGGGGAAATGAAAGAGATGGTCAACCAAGGTAGGCCAACAGTATGCGCCCCACCCACATGTTAAAGTGGGGAATTGAGGGCAAAAAAGAAAGGATGTGGTAGTCTCCCCCAAATGAAGATATGCTCTTGAATATATTATAATATAAAGACCAGCATATTAAGATGCACGAATCAAGGTTTCCTCTCTGTACTCTCTTAATTTAATTTCATGCTATTTAGCACACAGATTCTGTTAATGAGATTGTAGTCACCGTGGCTCAAGCGGTAGCGTCCGCGACTGTGAGGCGTCAGGTCGAAGGTTCAAGCCCCGTCACGGTCTGAGGGCATGCACTCAGGGTAACGATTACATCTGCCAAAACAAGTCCTTCGCAAGAAGGCAACTGTCCTAGCCCTTAATAGAAAAGGGAGTCCGTGACGTAAAACCGGCTTTTTATTTTGTTAATGAGATTATGATTGCTTAGAAAGACCAAATGCCAAGCAACGTTGAAGCTCTAACAAGAGAACTAATATAGAGAATAATACCCTAATACGTATTCGCTCAGTGACTAACACTCAACAAATGAAAGGGTAGTAAGGAGTCTTCTTTCTTTCTTGGCGCCACAAAAAAAAATACATAAATAGAGGGCATTTAGGAAACAACGAAGTCTTGCTGTAAAGTCTTTTTAATCAAACTGTGACGAACTAGAAGTATGGCTATGGCATTATAATGAGACATTAAAAAAATTGCAGTGGTGTGCCATGCTCTTTATATAGGCTTGGGATGGAACAACTCTTCAAATGGTCTTCAACTTTCAACAGGAATGTGAATAATGACCTAATAAGGGTTTTCAGAGAACATATTCCGAAGTATTACCGCTGCTATTCATACTCTCCTGACCTCTCTGAACAGCCTTTGGCTCGTCCATCAGGGTAAGGCTGCGTAATCAGGTCGGGAATGATATTAGTAATGCAAGAAAAGACTAAAATGAAACAAAATAATAATACAATATCAAGGGAAGAAGAATAAAGGTTTGCTCAAGACAAAATCCTGTAAACATAAATCTCCCTTTATTCATAAAAAGTTCAATAGTAGCCTAAGATATTGATTACTGTGTGTAAACACGAGTAATCTTAAGTCTTCTCTTATATAGAAAGAATTGAAATTGATTGGCTATTTTAATAGGGCATATAATACTTTAACACAGTGCACTATCGATTCTTATATATATATATATATATATATATATATATATATATATATATATATATATATATATATATATATATATATATATATATATATATATATATATATATATATATATATATATATATATATATATACTCGTATATGTAATTATTTCTGATAATTGTCTGAAGTGCAAGTAAAAATCCTTGTATCAAACGATAATAATAATAATAATAATAATAATAATAATAATGATAATAATAATAAAAATAAAGTACAAGGTAAATTCTTCAACTCTGACTCGTTAAGAGAGGTGCTACTGTAAGCTTCCAATAAAGTGCTGAAATCCATCAGCTGATGTGCTGAAAGAGTATAGCTTCTTTTAAAGTCTGAAATACAGACATGTTGAATGCGAGTGTCAAAAACAATTTTGAACAATTTAGGTAAAATTATTTTAAGATTAAATTCAAAAGGCAAAAAAAAAATAAAACGTACTAATTTCATTAAAAACAAATAAAAGAATGAAAAATATTCCCTTCTATACCCCATATGAGTGAAATAAATAAAAAAATTGGAAAAAATAATTAAAACCAAAAAAAAAAAAAAAAAAAAACTCCCAACGTAAAGTCATACCTTAACTGGGAGGTGCGAGTCAATCCCACCTAACCTAACAAAATCTAGACTAAGCTGATATCACGAATTTCATGCGATTTATCCTAAATAGGGGTGTGAAAGTAAACATTTACCGCAATAATATAAAGTACAGCAACATGATACGAAGAAATTACGGCTTAAAAATTCAACACAATGTGATCCCCGCACACTTGTATAAAGACGGCAAACAAATGAGCAGCCAGAGACTTTTATGAGCTTACGGCATCTGCCATTGTTATACTAATGAAGGCATCATCGCCTCCGCAGGGATTTCTGAAGGTACTTTGGACAGCTCTTATAACTCAATGTTCTCATACGGTATACCTCATCTTAATATTACGCCGAAAGTAAGAGCCATAAGGAATTATCTATATTATACTTGTTACGAATACAGACTTTCGGCTAGCGCCATAATCCGCTGTGTGTAATATATATATATATATATATATATATATATATATATATATATATATATATATATATATATATATATATATATATATATATATGAGCTGAGCTACGGATTGCCACTGTCGAGTCCTGAGCTCATAATGATACCGTTTCTTCACTGACTTTACACATCTATTGACGTACTCACTGACTCAGATAAAGCGAATGAGGCTAACATGACAGAGACGCAACTATCCTTCCCTTTCTTCAAGTTGGATCTGGCGTAGAGAAGCTGTAAGAGTAACCTTTCGGACTCAAACTCAGAATCTCCTTGGCGGAAGCCAGTTGCTATTTCCGAAGACTGACCAATAATTTACGTTTATAATAAAATTGGAAACAAGTTTTTTTTCACAGTCATCACTATTCAAGTCTCGATAACTGTAATTTATGTCTGAATTACATTAGTCAAGTACTAGTGTCATACAAGGGTGTGGCTTGAAATACCCACAGAGAGAAAGTTCTTGGGTGCTGTTCTTAAAGGGGTCGGCATTACATAAGGTGAGGCTGCCTTTAGTAGCCATGACCAAATAACTTACAAGAATACACCCCTTCTCCCACTCCACTGAAATATAAGACCTAAATTAAAATGGACTTGGCAGTATTAATCGCGGTGCTCTATACTACTACTAGGCTGATCTGGCTTCAATGAATAATTATGAGCTTAACAAGAAATCTTGTTCAAGATTCTGAGAGATTTTTAGGGATCTTGTAAAGAGTAATTCCAGAGTACCCTGGAGTTATTTATATTTACAAGGCAAGTCACCTTTCCTTACCCAACCTAACTTAACCTAATAATTACGGGATATATAATTTTTTTTATAGTTTTGGGAATTAATCATCAAGATAATTTTCAGTAAAAAAATATGATTGAAAATTCTTGAACAGTAGGAGGCCTATGAGAGTTCTTTGCTAATCTTTGTATAGATAAAAGAAAGAAAAAGAAATCGTGTAGAAAAGCAGTGCAATTAATCCACGTAAAGAGAGAAAAACTACTCTCAAGGAGCTTTATCGACTATGGCCCGATTTCTTAAACAGTGTAAACCTAGGATACCATACTGTTAGTTAGCTAGGCACACACACATGAATTTCATAAACGCATCTGACGCGGTTCTGTGTATGGCTAGGATCCCGTACGGGTTCCTAGGCCCAATTTCTTAAACAGTGTAAACCCAGGATCCCATATCGTTAGTTAGCTAGACACACACACATGGATTTCATAAACGCATCTGACACGGTTCTGTGTATGGCTAGGATCCGTACGGGATCCTAGGCCCGATTTCTTAAACAGTGTAAACCTAGGATACCATATTGCTAGTTAGCTAGACACACAAATGGATTTCACAAACGCATCTGACGCGGTTCTGTGGATGGCTAGGATCCCCCATGGGGGGATCCTAGCCATCCACAGAACCACGTCAGATGCGTTTATGAAATCCATTTGTGTGTCTAGCTAACTAACAATATGATATCCTAGGTTTACACTGCTTAAGAAATCGGGCCTATATCATGAACAGTTTCTCTATATTAGTTCTGTAGAACAGATAACATGCAACAGCACATTTATATGCTATAAAATAATATACATTCGGTTTATAATCGCTGTAGCTTAAACGTGTCTTTCATTTGCAATCTTCTGCGAACTGACGCCAATTAAAAGGTGTGGCCAAACACAATTAACTAAGCAAACAGTATATTGTAATTTGGTATATGTACATAGACCTCGTTAATTACCTATGTGCAATTAATCATGTTGACATGCTGCCACGAGAGGAATAATATATGTTTATTCATCAAATAACCTGGAATAACACACTGATGTCAACCGAGATATTAACTATTAACCGAGGCCCGTTTTCGGGCACGGTACCATGCAGAGATGTGATTCTAAAGACATTCTCTATATAAAACAAATGAGCAAGAGGCTTTTCAAACAAAGCCACGATTAAGAACGTAACTTCGATAACTTAATTGATTTCCCTAATAAGACCACATAAGTTTTTAGCGAACTTGCAATAACATTAAAGTCAGAGTATTCATCATCTTTAAGATACGAAGAGAAAAGTCAGCTAGCGTCAGAGGGCTGTCTCTTTTAAGACAAAATAAGAACAAGTTCACTGGCATCATATGGTATGGTGTTGCACAGTCTCTTCACAACAAAGCATCTTCATTGTGGACAGTCTGCAAGAAGGCCTTGTTGTGACTCTTGACATGAAGACCCTACAAAAGCATTCAGAATTTTGTAACTGACAACGGTATAATTTTCCTTCTTGAGTTTGTGTGGGCAATCAAAAAAGGAGTGTAGTTGTAAGTAAAGACAAATCAGGATATATTGAACTTGAAAGAGGAATTTTATTACTTGAGTGATAGAGAGTTTGAGGCATTCCTCTTTATCGAAACAATATAGGGTATTAGTACTCTACAATCAAGAATTTCAGGTTCGAGAAGGTAGCATGTGCTACCTAGAGATACACGCAATGATGATAAAGGCTAGAAACTTAGAATACGGTTATGAACCTCAGTATAAAGATGAAAACAAGCCTTAAACATAAGACAAATATAATGATCTGGTTTAGATCTGTCAGCCGAAGTCGAAGAAGTAGAAAAATAATGGATACAGTTTTCTGTGGTCATGTTGGGTAGTATCACCGTTTTAATATTCCTCCTCTCATTGCTGGAAAAATCTGTAAATACTACATGCGAAGCCATTCGTCCCAACTTGACTGTACTTAAACTTACACAAAAGTGTATTATCAATTGAATAAGACATGTGACATGAGAACACATGATAACTCTACATGAGAACGCATGATAACTTTACTTGAGAACTCATGATATCTTACTTGAGAACTCATGATATCTTACTTGAGAACTCATGATATCTTACTTGAGAACTCATAATATTTTAGTTGAGAACTCATGATATCTTACTTGAGAACTCATGATATCTTACTTGAGAACTCACGATAGCTTACTTTATAAAATAAATTGGCAAGACATATCAATGCAGTCTCGTATGTCGGAACAAAAACTATTGTTAGTCAAGTATTTCAGGAGTAGGAGCATCAGTGATCATATACCTTATTAAGTAATCGAAGTCAAGTCTGCAGTCACAGAGAGTAAATCATTAGCTGTAGCGCGGGATCAATGTTCAAACAATATTTTCACGACTAGGAGTTCAGCTAAAGGCATAGATAACCTTACCGTAGCCACATATATTAAAATCTTGGAATAAAAAATATCGAACTGAAAAATTATGAACATACGATAATTATTTAATGAATCGATACAAGCTCTTCCAATGATTTTTTTTTATGATTGTGACACCAGGACGGGCCAAAAAATAATAAAATAAAACAGCCCTCATCGGGCCTGGGCACGAAGAATACATAAAGTAAAGAGAAACAGAGATGGAGAGAGTAATGACTTGTCAGATGTGAAGGGATAATAAAAGATATGTGATGAATATCCAAGAATATTCAGTGTAGTTGTAGGCATAGAAAAAGAACCGTAACAGAAGGAAGACTTAACATCGAACTGTCCTGGACAGACCTACTTAAGTTCAAAAAAACCTGCAGCTGTGGTATCGCAACGGGCGGCTGATGCCATGAGCCAACCTACTACATGAAAATGCTAAAGATACAAAAGATCTTTTAAATCAATGTAATATTAATATTGGACTACATTAATATAGTCAAAATTGTACATGGACCTACGTTTGTGACGTCCTTTGGGGATCAACCATAACGATAAGTAGACAAAGTGAGAAAGACATCACGGATAGATTACTTATATAAATCCAGATCTCAACTTGTAATGTTCGTTCTGCAGACCTCAGGAACAAAATATATCCACTATAGCAAGGCATATAGATGATTTAAGCCCAGGGGATTTTGCTGAGCCAGACTACACCCACAGATGTGGAACTCCTAATGGCGGCTCGATTCCTCTTTAATAACATATTAAATAAATTAAATACAAGAGAAATAAGCATCAACACATTCATAATAACTAGAGAACTGTAAACTGTGATGCTACAACGATACCTATACTTATATATATATATATATATATATATATATATATATATATATATATATATATATATATATATATATATATATATATATATATATATATATATATATATATATATATATATATATGAAAGAACTTTCCAGTACCAATGAAAAAAGATGGAATATTTTTTTGTTCATAAAGGAATATAGATTAAAGAACAATATGTTAAACCACACACACACACACACACACACACACAGACACACATACATACACACACAGAGAGACACAGACACACACACACACACACATATATATATATATATATATATATATATATATATATATATATATATATATATATATATATATATATATATTATCATTATAATAATAATAAGTATTATTATTATTATTATTATTTTTATTATTATTACTATTATTATTATTATTATTATTATTATTATTATTATTATTATTATTATTATTATTATTATTATTATTATTATTATTATCATCATCATCATCAGCCCGCTAATATCAAAAACAATACTTAAAAACTGATGACAAATTCTGAAAATACACATGGAAAAATGATCACAGAAGTCTCAGTGTGTGCTGACACTCACAAGAAAAAGCAAATGATGAAAACAATGAACAAATTCATGTTTAGAAGACGTACCTCATTCAGACAAGACGATACAGTACTAGAAAAAAAAATGAACACTACCCATGTGTACTAAATCCAGAATATTGCATATAACTATAAACCAATAGTAATATAAACTGTAATTTTCATTAGACAAATCTGTAAGCTAATGGCCATCTTCTATGCTAATAACATTATTCTGTGTGCATGTGTATGTGTGTGTGTGTGTGTGTGAGAGAGAGAGAGAGAGAGAGAGAGAGAGAGAGAGAGAGAGAGAGAGAGGAGAGAGAGAGAGAGAGAGAGAGAGAGAGAGAGAGAGAGAGAGAGAGAGAGAGAGAGAGAGGGGAAGCTTAAGTGGATTACAGTAATGACATATCATCGTTTATGGGCAAGGTTACTTTTACCTCCCATTTCTTGGAACCATTTAAGATAAACTTCAAGAAAACAATTTATCAACAAACACAGAGAAGTATTTTTTTTCATATTCGAGAATAGCTCAGTCACTACAAAAGGAAAAAAACATACCACTGAAGCGAAGTAATTAATAATTCAAGTACAGAAGGGTAATACACTTGAGTGATACACTGTGAATTACGATTTCAAATTATATATATATATATATATATATATATATATATATATATATATATATATATATATATATATATATATATATATATATATATATATATATATATATATATATATATATATATATATATATATATATATATATATATATATATATATATATATATATATATATATATATATATATGTGTGTGTGTGTGTGTATGTGTGTGTGTGTGTGTGTGTGTGTGTGTGTGTGTGTGTGTGTTGTGTGTGTGTGTGTGTGTGTGGGTGTGGGTGTGGGTGTGTGTGTGTGTGTGTGTGTGTGTGTGTGTGTGTGTGTGTGTGTGTGTGTGTGGTGTGTGTGTGTGTGTGTCTTAAATTCATATTTTTATTTTTCCATAGCCTGGAACTACTGCATTGACATAATATTAATTTTTATCAAGATCCTTTAGATATCGTTGATAAGAGCTTTAAAAAAAACGTGAGATTAGTCGATAGAGAATTAAATGAAAATATAAACTTTGCATCAGTATATTAGATCCAATTATCCATTAAATAAATAACAGTAAAAATTCCAAGATTTGATCCGAGCAAAAGTAGATGAACAGTTAGTGACAGTTTATAATACGAACGTATACAACTCCATATTCTAGCCAAGTTAAATTAAATAAATATCACAAGGAACTCGAAAGCTACATTTCAAAACTTATCCAATTGGAATATTTTTTGCAATTCACTTTAGTCATTTTTAATGCGATAAGATAATCAATCATCAACTCAGACATACCCATCGTAACTTACGAGATCTAATATAAGAGAAAATCGCAACAACTTTTGTGGCAAAAGCATCAAACCTAAATATATATACAAGATTTCGTGTATACTATATCCACATTTGCCATGAAGGCATCCGAAAAGGGTGGAAATAAATTAAATCCAGCATAAAATACAGCTTGGTCAAATAGGATTTTCTGCTGCATTAAAAAATTAAAATAACCTAAAATTACAATAGGGCGTACATGCTCTTAAGGCCGCTTTCACACCAAAGTGGCACGTCGCACGTGGTATGTCACGTGATACGCCAGTTGAAAACGAAGATCCAGAAATATATGAAACCTTTCATACAGAAGTGGCGTGACACGTTTCATGGGACGTGTCATGCCACTCCGGTGTGAAAGGATATTTTCGGATGTTCGTTTTCAACTGGCGTGCCAGGCCACGTGCGACGTGCTACTTTGGTGTGAAAGCGTCCAAGCACATGGTGTGGAAACATGTATCTGACAGGCGACAGGCGTATGCAAAACATTTAATCTGCTGAGGATAGAATAATTTGCAAGCCATGAAAAAGGTCAAAATTTCTAGTGCGTAGTCACATTCTAAACATCAATTCAAAAGCAAAAGGAAACAATATGACCCTATTTAGAGTTTGCGGTGACCTGAGAACGATATTCAGCTGAGAAAATTTAAATAGTATACATACACACACACACACACACACACACACACACACACACACACACACACACACACACACACACACACACACACACACACACACACACACACACACACACACACACACACACACACACACACACACACACACACACACACACACACACACACACACACACACACACACATATATATATATATATATATATATATATATATATATATATATTACGGTTTCCCCCAACCTCGCTCGTGGTTTCGTTTTCGTATTTAATTCAATTCCCTATCTCATTCGGGAGCAACAATAACCAAATAAGCACATTACCATATGTGAAAACATGCATAATTTTTACCCCGACCAGGACTTGAGCCTAGGACTTATAATTACTAAGCCAGGGCGCTACTAACTACACCACAGAAGGTCTTAAGAGGGAAACAAACCTTACAGCTTATCCTATATCTGCTATACTATATATATATATATATATATATATATATATATATATATATATATATATATATATATATATATATATATATATATATAAGAAACTTAACCTTTGTAAATAAGCAAAAGCAAAATATTCTAATATTAAGCTATGAAAATAACATTTTCTTATACACTGCACAAGGTAATACATTTATTTTGAGTTTCTAGAATTATATATATATATATATATATATATATATATATATATATATATATATATTTATATATATATATATATATATTTAAATATAATATATATATATATATATATATATATATATATATATATATATATATATATATATATATATATATATATATATATATTTAAATATATATATATATATATATATATATATATATATATTTAAATATAATATATATATATATATATATACCGTATATATATATATATATATATATATATATATATATTTAAATATTATATATATATATATATATATATATATATATATATATATATATATATATATATATTAAAATAAAATATATATATATATATATATATATATATATATATATATATATATATATATTTAAATATTATATATATATATTAAAATATAATATATATATATATATATATATATATATATATATATATATATATATATATATATTATACATATATATTTATATATATATATATATATATATATATATATATATATATATATATATATATATATATATATTACATATGCAGCTAATATCTACTTCGAACTGTTTAGATGGTTATGCGTACATGTACAATACGCCAAGGGATCGAATTCATTAAGTACATATACACTTCACCAAGTGATCGAATTCATTAAGTTCTCTTGTTAAGAGAATAAGGAAGAACGACTGAATAACTGAAGGGAAATCGGCTTTATATGGCAAACAGAAAATATCTTGGATATTCGTTACACATATCTTATTATCGTTTCACATCTGACAAGTCACAACACTTCCCATCTCTGTTTCTCTTTTTGTTTTCTTCGTGCCCAGGCTTGATGAGGGTAGATTTATCTTTATTTTTTTTGGCCCGTCCTGGTGTCACAATCATAAAAAAAAAGTGTTTATACTAATGTATGTGACATAGTTTCCGAGTCCGCGGATTGGTCGGTGCAGTGACTGCTTCCTTTATTCTACTTCCAGACTCTGGAACTCTCTTCCTCCTTCTGTCATCCCCAACTCTCATGACCTATTTTCCTTCAAAGAACGGATTTAGTGTCATCTGAGGGCTTAATTCTACCATATTTCTAGGTTTTTCATTACATTGGCTATTCTAGAAGCCTGTCTTTTTCCTATTGTTTAGCATTCTCTTTTATCTGCTTTGTCCTTTAGCTGCTACTTTTTCTTCTTCTCATTATTTTCTTGGTCCCGGGCCCGATAGGTCAATTTGCTTTGCCAGTGCCGGTGTTACAGTCATAAAACAATATCTAATTCATATACTGATAAAACTAAAAAAATAAAATATAATTTATGCAACATAGAAGGAGGAGAGGAAGACCAAGAAAAAGATAGCGTGATTGTATAGGGGAAGAATTGCAATGGAAGGGTATTGATGAATATGATGCACAGAACAGAAATAGATGGAGTCGACTCATTCACAACGGCGACCCCATATAAAAATGGGTTAAAGCTGAGAAGAAGAAGAAGAAGAAGAAGAAGAGAAGAAGAAGAAGAAGAAGAAGAAGAAGAAGAAGAAGAAGAAGAAGAAGAAGAAGAAGAAGAAGAAGAAGAAGAAGAAGAAGAAGAAGAAGAAGAAGAAGAAGAAGAAGAAGAAGAAGAAGAAGAAGAAGAAGAAGAAGAAGAAGAAGAAGAAGAAGAAGAAGAAGAAGAAGAAGAAGAAGAAGAAGAAGAAGAAGAAGAGAAGAAGAAGAAGAAGAAGAAGAAGAAGAAGAAGAAGAAGAAGAAGAAGAAGAAGAAGAAGAAGAAGAAGAAGAAGAAGAAGAAGAAGAAGAAGAAGAAGAAGAGAAGAAGAAGAAGAAGAAGAAGAAGAAGAAGAAGAAGAAGAAGAAGAAGAAGAAGAAGAAGAAGAAGAAGAAGAAGAAGAAGAAGAAGAAGAAGAAGAAGAAGAAGAAGAAGAAGAAGAAGAAGAAGAAGAAGAAGAAGAAGAAGAAGAAGAAGAAGAAGAAGAAGAAGAAGAAGAAGAAGAAGAAGAAGAAGAAGAAGAAGAAGAAGAAGAAGAAGAAGAAGAAGAAGAAGAAGAAGAAGAAGAAGAAGAAGAAGAAGAAGAAGAAGAAGAAGAAGAAGAAGAAGAAGAAGAAGAAGAAGAAGAAGAAGAAGAAGAAGAAGACAATACTATATAAATAAAAACATAATAATTATAATAATAATAATAATAATAATAATAATAATAATAATAATAATAATAATAATAATAATAATAATAATAATAATAATAATAATAATAAAAATAATAATGACGTACATTAACGCAAAAATTGGTGTGTGTATTTATGAATGTATATTATAATCCTGAGTAGCTGAATATTTATCAAATGTAAAAAAATAATAATATTCAATCAAAACTCAAAAGAAAGCGAATCATAAGATATTAAATAGTTTTCAAGATGTTCGCATAATTTTCCTGTCAAGGAAAAATATGTTGTCTGATCTCAGCGGCCACAACCGGATGTGTCAGTATTTCACGTCAATCTTAGCATGTTAATTACTGGTTGGAGGGATTTAATTGGGGTTCCTTTACAGGATACTTTTCTAAAAGTTTTTACTAGACCTCACCTATTTTAGTCATTTGCAACATCTAACTTACCATTACATCTGAACGGTTTTGCTTAAAAGCTAAAATCATATTCTACATTCAACTCTTTCTATGCCTACATCAACATCGAATATTCTTGGATATTCGTTACACATGTCTTATTATCCTTCACATCTGACAAGTCACAACACTCCCCATCTCTGTTTCTCTTTTTGTTTTCTTCGTGCCCAGGCTTAATGAGGGTAATTTATTTTTTTATTTTGGCCCGTCCTGGTGTTACAATAAAAAAAAAGTAATTTACGCTTTGAAAGCATTTTCAAGGTGCTCTGGACATAATGGGGTGCCTTCTCTGGACAGCTCTAATATGCAAAGGTATGTATTTGTTATCGAAATCAGCCATGAAGGGCATCCATCCAGACGTTTCAAAGCTCATTATGAATCCATAATTTTATATAAGATATACAAATAATTTTCAATAGCTAATAACTAAATATCCAACTAAAATACAGTCTTCCAACTCCCAAAATGATAAAATTTAAAATGTATTAGCCCTTTGTTTATGACTCTGTCAAGACAAGACAAATTTTCAATTTTAAATCTCATGAACAATGTACTTATTACTATTATTATTATCATATATATATATATATATATATATATATATATATATATATATATATATATATATATATATATATATATATATATATATATATATATATATATATATAATTTTTTTTATCTTTTTTTATTTATTTATTTATCTATATATATATTTATTTTTTACACAATGGGCCGGAAAGTAAAATTTCCCTTCATCGGGCCCGGACACAAAGAAAAATATTTAAGTGGAAATTAACAGCTCCAGGACAAGGCCTCTCAGACGCCCTATTATACAGAGCTGATAAGTATGCAGGTAATAAATAATTCATTTCCGCTTACTTAATCTTGCTGGTAGAACATCATCTATCCAGCAATACTAAAGCATTCTCATTTTTTCATAAATTTATGCAACACTTCAATTGATTAATTGTTCAAATATACAATTAAATTTAGCTTTTAAAACCTCGATAATCATTAAGTCCTTAGTCACGTTTATTCTGCAGGCTGATATATTGTGGTGAATCATGCCAGGAAAGATAAAGACCCCAGTCCAGTTTGGAGTTGAGAGCATGGACGAAAGGATGTATTACGTAACTCTCTTTCTCTCTCTCTCTCTCTCTCTCGAGAGAGAGAGAGAGAGAGAGAGAGAGAGAGAGAGAGAGAGAGAGAGAGAGAGAGAGAGAGAGAGAGAGAGAGAGAGAGAGAGAGAGAGAGAGAGAGAGAGAAACTAGTAAAACAAGATAAGAAACCCTTTCTCTATTACACTGCTATTACTGTGGAGTATTTGCATGGCTGTTAGTCTGTCGAAATGTACGTTTTTAGGATCTTGGGATCCGAGGTTTAGTCTGCCAATGACTATAGACTGTTTGCTTATGTCTCCCAATTCGTTTATTTTACATCGTCCGTATGGTGCACCGACTCGATTTCTGTCTACATTTGCGTTTAAAAAAATAAAAAAAATAATAATAAATATATATGTTCCGGTTTTACGTCACGGACTCCCTTTTCTACCAAGGGCTAGGACATCTGCCTTCTTGCGAAGGGCTTATTTTGGCAGATGTAATCGTTACCCTGAGTGCGTGCCCTTGCTATTCTCAGACCGTGACGGGGAGCAAACCCTCGACCTGACGCCTCAGAGTCGCGGACGGTACCGCTTGAGCCACGGTGACTACACTAAAAAAAAAAAAAAAAAATATATATATATATATATATATATATATATATATATATATATATATATATATATATATATATATATATATATATATATATATATATATATACCCTAAAGTTTACTGGGCTACCTACGATGACAAAGACCGAATGCAGTAATATTGATTGAGTCCATTTTTAATTACTAAATCTACTTAATATATATCTTGGGGATTATACAGACTCGATCAATATTTTATGTATCGACCATTTACTGCTACAGTGTAATGGGGAGCTTATAGGTAAATAAAGTGCTTGTAAGGATGGCAACATTTTTCTACAATTGGTTACGAACTTCTGAGAGTATTTAATATTACATTACCACAAATAAATATGATACGATATCCTATAAACGTATCTGAGCTCTTCAGCTAATGGTTAATAGTTATGACAATTAGCAGTTAACTCTTCTGTAGATCATAGTCTCCCGCCCATGATGTCATAAATTACCAAAAAATGGGTCCTACAGCTCCTCT
>JAXCGZ010001937.1:175000-188924 GCA_037179515.1 Halocaridina rubra | reverse complement strand
GTAATCATTTCTTGTTCTTTTGTAGGTTTGCCAGGCATTTATGTTTTTTCTCCTCCAATAACTTTTCCAGCATTTGTCTCTCCACCCCTTAGCTCTTCTACACTCATTATTGAACCATTTCTCTCTGGCATGAAATACACCTACTTTGGTGACAGGTATGCAGCAATCGTATCTTCCCATATTTCTCACAAAAGATGTCATACATTTCTTGTACAGATTTATTGTAAAATAAGGTTCTCCAGTCAATAACTGCAAAAAGCTCATTCATTTTGATGTAATCTCTTTTTAGATAGTTCCTCCTCCTATCCTCAGTGCCTCTACTCTCAGGAAGAATATTTTCAATGATATACTCCATCAACAACACACAGTGGTCACTCTTTCCAATTGGTGGTTCATACTCAATTTTTTCAATATCCAACACATTATCTGTGAATACTAGATCAAGTAGTGATGGCTCATCCCCACCCCTGGCCCTCGTTGGTTCCATTACATGTTGGTGTAGGAAACTCCCTTGTAAGCAATCTAGAAATCTTGCCCCGAATAAGTCCTCATCACTGTGTGGGTCAAGATTAACCAATCTATCGCTTTATGATTAAAATCTTCAAAAATCAAAATCCTACATTTTCTCTCCCATGCCATGTTAACAACTGAGTTTATGACTTCAATAGTACCTATAAGACTCTCCACATAAACTTCTAGCCTATTTTGGTTCCTTAGTGGGTTATATACAACAGTTATTATAATTCCATCTGACCCAGTATTTATGCGAGCAACAAGAAATTCCTTGAACTCACTTTCTATAGCCAAGTTTATTTCTTCAACTTGAATCCTTTCACTTATGAGCAGTGCTATCCCTCCACCAGTCCTCTCAGATCTTTCAACCCTTAATATTCTGAAGCCCTTAGGAAAAACTGTGACACTGTTTATGTCCTCACCCAACTTAGTCTCTGTAATTGCTATTATATCTGCCTCACTGTTGTGAATCCTATCTTTTGATTCTACTGCCTTACCAGCTGATCCATCAGCATTTGTGTATAACAATCTTAATGAGGCCCCATCCCCTTGATCTTCTGTCATTATCTTCTTTATCTCCCCTTTGTCTGGAAGAACTTTGAAATAAAAATTTTTCTTCTCTTCTTCATTTCTTTCCTCATTTAACCTTCTTGCCTCTTCCAACAAGTTTTTTATCTTTTCCATCTCTTCCTGTGTTCTGTATCGTCTAATGAACATTTCTTTGAATTCTTGAAGGTCTTTTAGACTTTTTTTTCTCATCAGCATTTCCCTACATTTTTCCCCTCTCACAAAGGTTACTTTTGTTGGTCTCGGCTTTCCTTCCCTCGAATATTTGCCTAGTTGGTGAATGTTTACAATATCCCCAGGACCACAAACTACTCCAAGCTTTCTTATCAGGTCTACAACCCTAGCTTTATTTTCACGTCTCCTCTGCATGTTGGCTCCTGGGATTCGCTTATGCCCAAGATTATCATATCTTCTCCATATCAAGTGCCTGCTTAATTAGTGGATTTGCCCTTTCCATTAAAACGTCTTTCATTTTTTCGATTACTGTCTCTTTATAGTCAACTGTTTGTATGTTTTCCAGTGCCACCACATTTACAGCCCCTTTTATTGCCACATTCCCCTTTAGTGCATCAGCAAAGGAAGTTTTTATGGCATCCTGTTCCTTATTCAGCTCCTGAAACTCTTTTCTAAACTGTTCAATGTTTTCCTTAATCTGAACATTCCAAGCTGCAATCTCGTCTCTCTCAGAAAAGAGCAGTGTACTAACATCTAATTCATTTAGATTGTCTTTCAACTGTTTGTTGTTATCTTCTTGTTTAGAAATTCTGGTTTCTAGTTCACTCTTTTCCCCTTCCAGCTTCTTTATTCGTTTTTCTAGTTCCTTTCTCTCCTGCCCTTATGCTTTATTTACCTCCTCCAAAAATCTTATTTCCTCTCTGAGTGTTTCATTCTCTTTCATTTCTCTATCCATATTCAGAATTTTATCATCAAGGCTTATAACCATTGCCTCTAAATCCTTGATTTTCTGTTTTAATCTCCTAATAGCTACCCCTCCTCCTGCTGCTACATCCCATGGAGATCCTCTATCATCCCTCCCCGACCCATGAGTGGCGAGGGTTTGGGACAGAGATGTCCTCATTTTCATGTTTTCCCTTTCACAGAATATAGAAAGAAGAAGAGAAAGAGAAAAAAAGAGAAAAACTTTTATTTAAGCTTCACACAAGTTTTATATCTTCATATAAGTGCTATTTAGTTACTCAATTCATCTCTTTTCTGGTAACACACATCTTAACTTAAAAATTTTACTTTGGCAATTTGAGGGGAAAAAAGACAAAAAAAAATGCAAACAAAAATAAAAGTCAACTTGAAGGAAAATTCGAATTTGTATTTGAGGAGACACCCACCAGTTTCTGCTATATATTCTTCTTAACTGATAAACTCACTTGCTAACCAAGGTATGTCATCACAGGATCAGACTTTACATTTAACTCAATATGTATACAAAATAAAAAAATAAGAAAAGAGAAAGCTAAAAAGAAAAAGAAAAAAAATGAAGAATATAAGACAGCTGTGCTACTTGGCAACTTAACTCAGTACTGTTGACAAGTGTATTTTTGGTATTTATTTAATTATTCAATTATTATGTGTATCAAACTATCAAATTAATATAAATGGGAAGGATACTGATTTTAATAATATATGGAACCACAGGATCAGGTAAAACGGCTGTAAGAGCTCTCCCAAATTTACACAAAAAATTAGGTAATGTGATGTGATGGTTTCACCTCTGGCAACTCTTCTAAACTTCTTTCAAGGCAGAATGGGACAGCTTCTTCTCTTTCCCTTCTTGAAAGTGTTCTCAATTTTTTCCTTTAATATTTTGGAAATTCTCATTATACAACAAATATCATCTTTTTACTCACAATACACTGTAGGATTTCTTATTTAGGGAAATGTTATTATGTTTTTATCTAAAGTCTAAAGAGTGTGTGTGTGTGCGAATACTTAATTGATTACCTAATTGTGTTTACGAAGAAAGAGCCCAAAGCTTTTATCTTCCCGTCACCTGATCGGTTCCATTTTTTTCTTATTGATACGTATCTCATGTAATTACCTAATTGTGCTTACGGGAAAGAGCTCAAAGCTCGTATCTTCCCGTCTCCTGATCGGCCCCATTTTGTACCTATTGATACTTATCATACCTGTCCTTGAGACTATGGATTGAGAAAGCATTTACTACCTCCTCGCTAAGCCAATTCCAATTATCAACTACTCTTACACTGAAAAAGTATTTCCTTACATCCTGCACAGAAGTTTTCTTACCAAGCTTCAAACTATGACCTCTAGTTCTAGAGCCAGCCATATCAAAATATTGATCCCTATCCACTCTATCATAACCATGAAGGAATATAAAGACTGTCACCATATCCCCCCAATCTTCTTGCTTCGAGCATATGCTGCCCTTACTATGCCATTTATACGTATTTCTGGGGACAAATCTGCCAGTATGTTTACTCCTAGATCTCTCACATTTTTTATCTCTTGGGCCTTCTTGCACTTGTACCCATTCTCATTACCTTATATTTTGAAGAATTGAATTTCATTAGCCACTTTTCTGACCACTCATGCAGACTATTTAGATCTTCCTGAAGTTCTCTACCATTGTTCTCATTTCCTACTTTCATCACAATCTTTGCATCATCTGCAAACATATTCATGAATGAATTTACAGACTCTGGTAGGTCATTTACATATACAAGGAACAAAAGTGGCCCTAAAACTGAACCCTGTGGAACTCCACTACTAACTCCTCTCCATTCAGACACTGAGTGTCTTACTCTAACCCTCTGTTCCCTTCCTTCTAAGTAAGGTTTTATCCATTCCAAGACATTTCCACCTATTCTAGCCATTGCTTGCAGCTTCCTAATAAGTCTCCCATGTGGAACAGTATCAAACGCTTTCTGGAGGTCTAGGAATATGCAATCTGCCCAGCCTTCTCTTTCCTGTAAGATTCGGCTTACCTCATCATAAAATTCTAATAAGTATCCCTCCTTACAAAGAATACAAAAGTTACAAAACTTTGCAGCACGAGTGGCTGTTGGCAATGTAAGAAAATACGAGCACATCTCTCCTGTTTTAAAAGATCTAGAATGGATAAAGATTAGAGATAAATATGTTTTTGATATATGTACCTTTGTTTTTAATATACTAAGAAACAATCTTCCTGCTTGCTTGTATAATTTTTCTACAGTAAGCTCAGTTACCGGGTTAACTACCCGTCAAGGGGAAGATTTATTAGTACGAAGGTCTAAAACTGATATTGGCTCAAGAGATATAAACATTCGTGGACCTCATTTATATAATCAGCTTCCCAGAGAACTAAAAAATGCTGGTCCAGTGTATACTTTTAAATATAATCTTAAGAAGTTACTCTTAAAGGAAGATTTTACTTGTAATTTTTAATGGTACACTCATCTTTATGATTTGTTTGTTTTAGTATGTCTATATCGTACACCACAGATGTCTATCTGGAATATATATGTATCTTATTTGAATACCCAATGTACTTTGGAAATAAAGGCTTATTATTATTATTATTATTATTATTATTCTCTGAAGCGATGTTGCCTCACTGACAAAAAGTTGAAGGATTCCAAGTGAAGAGAGATATGTTTCCTTAGTAGAGTCTCCATAACTTTGCAAACTATGCTGGCCAAGGAAACTGGTCTATAGTTCAGATCCGTATCCCTCCTTATTAATTTCGTGACCTTAACTTTCCACCTTCTCAAAGTGCTTTTTACTTTGAGAAGGTGGCCAGTGAAGGTCAAGAAATTAATAAGTACTTTATATATATATATATATATATATATATATATATATATATATATATATATATATATATATATATATATATATATATATATATATATATATATATATATATATATATATATATATATATATATATATATATATACTTTGTTCGCTTTTTCTGCATTTTTTATCTGCAAAATTGGAATAATGCCCCTGAAAAATAATTGTATAAAAATTTAAAAAAATTCGCGAATGCTACCCATGCAAAAAAATTTAAAATAAAAAAAATTATTTTTGTAAATAATCTACCGCCTCGAGGGCACTTTTCTGCCATCCTCCTCCTCTTCTACCACTTATTGCGATCGGATATTATGAAGATAATGGAAAAAAGCATTAAGAACAAACAGCAACCAATTTTCGATATAATATTGTCAGGGAAATAGCGTGCAATCATTCATCAGCTGTTTTATTTTTAAACCTTTATTTCCATTATACAATGGGTATTCGTCAGCCGGGGCAAGCCCCAACCACAGCAGTAACCTGCCAGGAAACAGCTTAAACTTTCGGTCTTGGACGGTAACTGATCTTTCGACCTCGTGAATGTGAAGCCAGCGCGTTACCACTGCACTAGCCAGCAGGCTAATGGAAGTGGCAAAACATTTGTGGATAGAGGTTCGTCCTCCCGTATCCCCCTCCTCTTCTACCACTTAATGCGATCGAATATTATGAAGAAAATTGAGAAAAAGCATTAAGAACTAACAGCAAACAAATTTTCGATATAATATCGTCAGGGAAAAAGCGTGCAAGGTTGCATCAGCTGATACGGAAGTGGCAAAACGTTTTCCAATAGAGGTTCGTTCTTCTGCATCCCCCTCCTCTTTTATCGTTTAATGCGATCATAAATTATGAAGAAAATTTAAAAAAAGCATGAAGAACAAACAGCAAACAAATTTGCGATATAATATCGTCAGGGAAATAGCGTGCGAGGGTGCATCAGCTGATACGGAAGTGGCAAAATAAAGTCTCATTCTCCGGCATCCTCCGCCTCTTCTACAGCTTAATGCGATCGAATATTATGAAGAAAACTGAAAAAAAAACATTAAGAACAAACAGCAAACAAACTTTCGATATAATTTCGTCAGGGAAATAGCGTGTAGAGAATAAATATATCTCATTAAAGTTTCCCCAATATGTTTTCTTTGTAACGCATTGTATAGTTTTCTTTTTCTCTCAGCTGACTTTCTTTATGTTTAGGTTTTGTGCAGCATGGTCGATATGTAAAGAAGATTGAATAATGTTTAGAACAAAGGGATATTAATACTATCATCTTGAAAATTAGATAAGCCACAAATAGAGTGAGCAAATAAATATTTTAAGAGTAAGATATTATGCCTGCATAGTGATAAAAATCAGCTGATACGGAAGCGGCAAAACGTTTGCCAATAGAGGTTCGTTCTCCCGCATCCTCCTCCTTTTCTACCGCTGAATGCGATCGAATATTAAGAAGAAAATGAAAAAAAGCATTAAGAACAAATAGCAAACAAACTTTTAATATACTATCATCAGGGAAATAGTGTGCGAGGGTGCATCAGCTGATACCAAGGCAGCAAAACGTTTGCATTCTCGTGCTCACCGCCACCATGCACGTCCCAGTGTCATCCTGTTGCCCACCGCATAGTAGAGTGCATTAATTTGTTAACTGTACAGTAAAGCTGTATATCTTTTATACTGTACACTACTTGCATGTTAATATAAATAACTACAGGTCTTTCTGCTTTGTTATGTACTTATAAAATATGTTTTACTTATCTTATATCTTTGGTGTAGTGTGTCTATGGACGGTTGTGGAACGTATCTATGCCGTTTATCATTGTTTCCTATAAAAAATTACTAGTTTTTTCACGCGATTTTCCATTTACCTATCACTTCTGAGAACCTATCAAGGCAATATTCTGAGAACTAGGTGTATATATATATATATATATATATATATATATATATATATATATATATATACACAGTAATCCCTCGTTTATTGCGGGGCTTCGGTTCCGGGACGGGCTGCGACAGTTGAAAAACCGCATATAAGGAGCACCATTAATTTTTTTTTTTAAATGATTGCGACACCAGGACGGGCCAAAAAATAGTAAAATAAAACAACCTTTATCAGGCCTGGGCATGAAGAATACATAAAATAAAGAGAAACAGAGCTGGAGAGTGTAATGATCTGTCAGATGTGAAGGGATTTTAAAAGATGTGTAATGAATATCTGCTGGGTTTTAATATACCTCTGCATTACTTTCATGATGTCTATTCCAAAAATTCTCCTTATATCTTATTATATTATTATTATTATTATTATTATAACTTCTTCCCAGTTTTCCTTCCTTGATGTCGGCTACCCCCCAATTAAAGGGGGAAACAGCCAAGGTATATGTATGTATGTATGTATGTATTATTATTATTATTATTATTATTATTATTATTATTGGCAACAATATTTTTCCCTTGATGATGATTGTGATGATGATGATTATTATTATTATTATTATTATTATTATTATTATTATTATTATTATTATTATTATTATTATTATTATTATTGTTATTATTATTATTATTGGCAACAATAATTTTTCTTTGATGGTGATTATGGAGATTATTATTATTATTATTATTATTATTATTATTATTATTATTATCATTATTATCACTATTATTATTACGAATTTGTCATTAAACCATTATTTTTACAATAAATAATGTAGTTTTGGCTGAAAGAACAAGACTTAATTGAAGAGGTTTTTCTCTCTTTCTCTGTCAAACGGCAAACAAACTTTCGATATAATATCGTAAGGGAAATAGCGTGTAGCGAATATATATATATATATATATATATATATATATATATATATATATATATATATATATAATATATATATATATATATATATATATATATATATATATATATATATATATATATATATATATATATATATATATATATATATATATATATATATATATATATATATATATATATATATATATATATATATATATATATATATATATATATATATATATATATATATATATATATATATATATATATATATATATATAATATATATATATATATATATATATATATATATATATATATATATATATATATATATATATATATATATATATATATATATATATATATATATATATATATATATATATATATATATATATATATATATATATATATATATATATATATATATATATATATATATATATATATATATATATATATATATATATATATATATATATATATATATATATATATATATATATATATATATGTGATTACCTAATTGTGTTTACGGGAAAGAGCCCAAAGCTCGTATCTTCCCGTCTCCTGATCGGTTCCATTTTTAGACTTAGTGATACTTATCATACCTGTGTGTGTGTGTGTGTGTGTGTGTGTGTGTGTGTGTGTGTGTGTGTGTGTGTGTGTGTGTGTGTGTGTGTGTGTGTGTGATTACCTAATTGTGTTTACTGGAAAGAGCCCAAAGCTCGTATCTTCCCGTCTCCTCATCGGTTCCATTTTATACTTAGTCATACTTATCATACCTGTCCTTAAAACTATGGATTGAGATAGCATTAACTACCTCCTCGCTTAGCCAATTCCAATTATCAACTACTCTTACACTGAAAAAGTATTTCCTTACATCCTGCGAAGAAGTTTTCTTACGAAGCTTCAAACTATGACCTCTAGTTCTAGAGCCAGCCATATCAAAATATCGATCCCTATCCACTCTATCATAACCATGAAGGAATTTAAAGACTGTCACCATATCCACCCTCACTCTTCTAGCTTCGAGTGATGGTAAGTCTAATTCCCTCAGCCTCTCATCATAACTGAGATTGCGTATTTCTGGCACCAGTTTCATGGCATGTCTTTGAACTTTTTCAAGCTTAGCTATGTGCTTTTTCAAGTGCGGATTCCAAAAGGGGGCTGCATATTCGAGTTTTGGCCTCACATAGGTTACATAAATATTTCTGAACATTTCCTTGTCCATGTGCCTCAAGGCTACCCTTACATTTGATAAGAATGCATATGCTGCCCTTACTATGCCATTTATATGTATTTCTGGAGACAAATCTGCCAGTATGTTTACTCCTAGATCTCTCTCATTTTCTGTCTCTTGAAGTTGTACTCCAGCCACCGAGTAGTCAAGCTTGGGCCTTCTTCCACTTGTACCCATTCTCATTACCTTACATTTTGAAGTAATGAATTTCATTAGCCACTTTTCTGACCACTCATGCAGATTATTTAGATCCTCCTGAAGTTCTCTACCATTGTTCTCGTTTTTTACTTTCTTCACAATCTTTGCATCATCTGCAAACATATTCATGAATGAATTTACAGACTCTGGTAGGTCATTTACATATACAAGGAACAAAAGTGGCCCTAAAACTGAACCCTGTGGAACTCCACTACTAACTCTTCTCCATTCAGACACTGAGTGTCTTACTCTAACCCTCTGTTCCCTTCCTTCTAAGTAAGTTTTTATCCATTCCAAAACATTTCCACCTATTCTAGCCATTGATTGTGTGTGATTACCTAATTGTGTTTACGGGAAAGAGCCCAAAGCTCGTATCTTCCCGTCTCCTCATCGGTTCCATTTTAGACTTAGTGATACTTATCGTACCTGTCCTTAAAACTATGGATTGAGATAGCATTAACTACCTCCTCGCTTAGCCAATTCCAATTATCAACTACTCTTACACTGAAAAAGTATTTCCTTACATCCTGCAAAGAACTTTTCTTACGAAGCTTCAAACTATGACCTCTAGTTCTAGAGCCAGCCATATCAAAATATCGATCCCTATCCACTCTATCATAACCATGAAGGAATTTAAAGACTGTCACCATATCCCCCCTTACTCTTCTAGCTTCGAGTGATGGTAAGTCTAATTCCCTCAGCCTCTCATCATAACTGAGATTGCGTATTTCTGGCACCAGTTTCGTGGCATGTCTTTGAACTTTTTCAAGCTTAGCTATGTGCTTTTTCAAGTGCGGATTCCAAAAGGGGGCTGCATATTCGAGTTTTGGCCTCACATAGGTTACATAAATATTTCTGAACATTTCCTTGTCCATGTGCCTGAAGGCTACCCTTACATTTAATAAGAATGCATATGCTGCCCTTACTACGCCATTTATATGTATTTCTGGAGACAAATCTGCCAGTATGTTTACTCCTAGATCTCTCTCATTTTCTGTCTCTTGAAGTTGTACTCCAGCCACCGAGTAGTCAAGCTTGGGCCTTCTTGCACTTGTACCCATTCTCATTACCTTACATTTTGAAGTATTGAATTTCATTAGCCACTTTTCTGACCACTCATGCAGATTATTTAGATCCTCCTGAAGTTCTCTACCATTGTTCTCGTTTTTTACTTTCTTCACAATCTTTGCATCATCTGCAAACATATTCATGAATGAATTTACAGACTCTGGTAGGTCATTTACATATACAAGGAACAAAAGTGGCCCTAAAACTGAACCCTGTGGAACTCCACTACTAACTCTTCTCCATTCAGACACTGAGTGTCTTACTCTAACCCTCTGTTCCCTTCCTTCTAAGTAAGTTTTTATCCATTCCAAAACATTTCCACCTATTCTAGCCATTGAGTGCAGCTTCCTAATAAGTCTCCCATGTGGAACAGTGTCAAACGCTTTCTGGAAGTCTAGGAATATGCAATCTGCCCAGCCCTCTCTTTCCTGTAAGATTTGGCTTACCTCATCATAAAATTCTAATAAGTTTGTTACTGTTGATCTACCTTCTCTGAAGCCATGTTGCCTCACTGACAAAAAGTTGAAGGATTCCAAGTGAAGAGAGATAT
Source organism: Halocaridina rubra (assembly GCA_037179515.1). NCBI lineage: Eukaryota > Metazoa > Arthropoda > Malacostraca > Decapoda > Atyidae > Halocaridina > Halocaridina rubra. Next base: position 178,181 of record JAXCGZ010001937.1, on the reverse strand, counting down.
GTTTCCTTAGTAGTTTCTCCATAACTTTGCAAACTATGCTGGTCAAGGAAACTGGTCTATAGTTCAGAGCCGTATCCCTCCTTCCCTTTTTGAAGATAGGTATCACATTTGCTTGTTTCCAGCATCTTGGAATCTCCCCCGACTCCAGTGACTCCTTAAATATGATACTTAGTGCCACTGATATTGTGTTTGCACATTTCTTAAGCACATGAGGGGATATGTCATCAGGACCTGTAGCTTTATGAACATCTAAATCCATCAGCGCTTTGCATACCTCTGTGGCTGTAAGGTTGATGTTCTCTAATACCGGCCCTTGAGCTTCTATCACTGCAATCTGAGGGGGTGGGGTATTTTCTACTGTAAATACTGACTGAAACTCCTTGTTCAATTCTTTGCAGATCTCTTCGTCCGTCTCAGTGATGCTTCCATCCGCTCTCTTTAGCCTTAAAACCTGTTCTTTTACCTTCAGTTTTCCTCTGATAAAGCTGTGGAAAAGCTTGGGATTTTCTTTAGCCTTCCTGCTGATGTCCCTCTCATAATCTCTCTCTGCCTCTCTCATTTTACTTAGGTAGTCATTTCTTGCTCTTTTGTAGGTTTGCCATGCATTTATGTTTTTTCTCCTCCTATACCTTTTCAAGCATTTGTCTCTCCACTCCTTAGCTCTTTTACACCCATTATCGAACCATTTCTCTCTGGCATGAATTACACCTACTTTGGTGACAGGTATTCAGCAATCTACTATCTTCCCATATTTCTCACAAAAGATGCCATACATTTCTTGTACAGATTTGTTGTAAAATAAGGTTCTCCAGTCAATAACTGCAAAAAGCTCATTCATTTTGATGTAATCTCCTTTCGGATAGTTCCTCCTCATGTCCTCAGTGCCTCTACTCTCAGGAAGAATATCTTCAATGATATACTCCATCAACAACACACAGTGGTCACTCTTTCCAATTGGTGGTTCATACTCAATATTTTCAATATCCAACACATTATCTGTGAACACTAGATCAAGTAGTGATGGCTCATCCCCACCCCTGGCTCTTGTTGGTTCCATTACATGTTGGTGTAGGAAATTTCCTTGTACGCATTCTAGGAATCTTGCCCCGAATGAGTCCTCACCACTGTGTGGGTCAAGATTTATCCAATCTATCTCTTTATGATTAAAGTCTCCCATAATCAAAATCCTACATTTTTTCTCCCGTGCCATGTTAACAACTGAGTTTATGACTTCAATAGTACCTATATGACTTTCCTCATAAATTTCAAGCCTATTTTGGTTCCTTGGTGGGTTGTATACAACAGTTATTATAATGCTCTCTGACCCAGTATTTATGCGAGCAACAAGAAATTCCCTGAACTCACTTTCTATAGCCAAGTTTATTTCTTCAACTTGAATCCTCTCACTTATGAGCAGTGCTATCCCTCCACCAGTCCTCTCAGATCTTTCGACCCTTAGTATTCTGAAGCCCTTAGGAAAAACTGTGACACTGTTTATGTCCTCACTCAACTTAGTCTCTGTAATTGCTACTATATCTGCCTTACTGTTGTGAATCCTATCTTTTAATTCTACTGCCTTACCAGCTAATCCATCAGCATTTGTGTATAACAGTCATAATGAGGCCCCATCCCCTGATCTTCTGTCATTATCTTCTTTATCTCCCCTTTGTCTGGAAGTACTCTGTAACAAAAATTTTTCTTCTCTTCTTCATTTCTTTCATCATTTAGCCTTCTTGCCTCTTGCAACAAGTTTTTGATCTTTCACATCTCTTCTTGTGTTCTGTATCGTCTAATGAACACTTCTTTGCATTCTTGAAGGTCTTTTAGACTTTTTTTCTCAACAATATTTCCCTACATGTTTCCCCTCTCTCAAAGGTTACTTTTGTTGGTCTCGGCTTTCCTTCCCTCGAATATTTACCTAGTTGGTGTATGTTTACAATATCCTCAGGACCACATACTACTCCAAGCTTTCTTATCAGGTCTACAACCCTAGCTTTATTTTCTTCAAGTCTCCCCTGCCATGTTGGCTCCTGGGATTCACTTATGCCTGAGATTACCACTGTCTTCTCCTTATCAAGTGCCTGTCTGATGAGTGGGTTTGCCCTTTCCATCACAACGTCTTTCATTTTTTTGATTACTGTCTCTTTATAGTCAACTGTTTGTATGTTTTCCAGTGCCACCACCTTTACAGCCTCTTTTACTGCCAAATTCCCCTTTAGTGCATCAGCAAAGGACGTTTTCATGGCATCAGCTCCTGAAACTCTTTTCTGAACTGTTCAATGTTTTCCTTAATCTGGACATTCCAAGCAGCAATCTCGTCTCTCTCAGAAGAGAGCAGTGAACTAACATCTAATTCCTTTAGGTTGTCATTCAGCTGTTTGTTTTTATCTTCTTGTTTAGAAATTCTAGATTCTAGTTGACTCTTTTCCCCTTCCAGCTTCTTTATTCTTTTTTCTAGTTCCTTTCTCTCCTGCCCTTGTGCTTTATTTGCTTCCTCCAAAGATCTTATTTGTTCTCCGAGTGTTTCATTCTCTTTCATTTCTCCATCCATATTCCGAATTTTATCATCAAGGCTTATAACCATTTCCTCTAACTTCTTGATTCTCTGTTTAAGTCCCCTGATGGCTGCCCCTTCTCCCGACCCATGGGTGGGAGAGGTTTGGGACAGAGATGGCCTCATTTTTATGTTCTCCCTCTCACAGAATATAGAAAGAAGACGAGAAAGAGGAAAAAAAAAAGAGAAAAACTTTTAATTGAGCTTCACACAGAATTTTTATATCTCCATATAAGTGCTATTTAGTGACTCAGTTTATCTCTTTTCTGGTAACACACATCTTAACTTAAAAACTTGACCATGGTAATTTAAGTATAAAAAGAAAAAGAAAAACAAAAGTCAAACCTGAAGGAAAATTCGAATTTGTGTTTGAGGTGGCACCCACCTGTTTCTGCTATATATTCTTCCTAACTGATAAACTGACTTGCTAACCAAGATATGTTATCACGGGATTAGACTTTACATTTAACTCAATATATATACAAAATAAAAAAAAAATAGTAAAAGAGAAAGCTAAAAGAAAAGCAAAAAAAAATGAAGAAAATAAGACAGCTGTACTACTTGGCAACTTAACTCAGTACTGTTGACAGGTGGATATTTGGTAATTTTTTTTTTATTATTCAATTA
>JAXCGZ010001937.1:165000-172500 GCA_037179515.1 Halocaridina rubra | reverse complement strand
CTTAAACTGTTTTTTACTTCGTGATAATGGAAATTAGACAATAATTATTTACCAATAACACGAACGTTTAGATGGAATTGTGAAGGAAGTGTTTCAGCTTAAAATAACAAATTTCATTCCGAACAATGTATTTTATTGATGGCTAACATACGACATTCAGAAAGAAGTACACAATAAGCAAAAGAAGCTATATATGAGATTGAATTTTAATTTAATACAAAATCTTCCTACATATGCACAAGTAACTTTAAACATCCTAAAAGCTTTTAATATATACAGTATAAGGTATGCAGTTTTCCTATATTTCTGAATCAATACTTACAAACTTACTGGCAATTATTACGTACAAATTTTTTTCTTTAGCAAGTAGTAAAACTAAGATATGCTAAATAATATCTTCATTTTTTTCCATTCAGGATATCATATCCAACGTAAACCTGCATATATGACAAAAATGGAATAAAGGATATGAGGTAGCATAATTCCTTCATATTCAAACCTCACAAGTTTTATCAACTGTGTTATATCAAAAACACAAATTCAAGGAGGGAAAAGTCATCAACCTCACATCTATAGTATCCCTTCGTAAATAACTTCTACAACATGCAAAGAACAATTATGTCATCAGTCTTTGTCCTCAACCCTGAATGATTGAGAGAGAATACTAATACATCCATCCTGAAATGATCTCACAAAGTCTTTGTATATAGTATAAAGTTTCAGACTATATTCCTTTAGGACTACATGAGAATTGCAGTATTACTTGTACTACTCACTTCAATCGAATCTTTAGTTTTGTATTAAGAAAGGTACATTTCTTGATACAAAGTCTGCATCAAACTAAAGACTAAAATGAAATAAATTGCATTATGTGCCAATGTTAAAGATTCACTACAATGTATACTTCTTTCTGCATCATAAGAAAAACTGTTAACAAAGTATTAAATTTCCTCTTCCTTTATAACTACATCATATTCCATACATTCCACATCATATTCCCTCTTAATATTAGAAGACAATTCCTCACTTCCTATATCATAATCCTCCTCTGATTCTCTACCACATCTCTCTTCTTTTAAGTGAACATTATCAATCAAGTAAATTGTATTCGAATTTTGCTCAGCATCATGAGAACTATTGTTTTGAGTATTAATATTACTTGAAGGTAAGGAATCTACTTCTTGATCTCCTACAGATTTTTCAGGATTTACATTATTGGTATCTTTGTTGTAACAAGCTCTACATGCGAGTAATGCTTCGCTGCTGCCATCACAAGTATCCAATTTACTTAACTGTACTTCCACACAAGACTTTGAACAGATACTGCAAACACCTAACTGCTCTTCCATGTGAATTTTAGCATGTTGAGTCAAAGTCCCTTTATGTATGAAAGCTCTATCACAAATGTCACATACATAAGGCCTCTCGCCAGTGTGAAACATAGAATGTTTTCTAAGAAATTCAATTCGAGCAAAAGATTTATGACAAATTTCGCACTCAAATACATTTTGTCCATTGTGAAGAATATAATGTCTTAACAAGTATTTCTTTAGTGTGAAAGATTTATTGCATACACTGCACACATGAATTCTTTCTTCATTATGAATTGCACAGTGGAGAGTCAAGTGTCTCTTTAGTTTGAAAGATTTATTGCATACACTGCACACATGAATTCTTTCCTCATTGTGAATTACAGAGTGGCGACTCAAGTGTCTCTTTGTTGCATATGATTTATTGCATATTGTGCAAACATAATTTTTCTCTCCACTATGAACTATGATGTGAGTTTTTAAAAGCTGCTTCGTAAGAAATGTTTTATCACAAATGAAACAAGCATGAGGTTTTTTATCACTGTGAGTATAGTAATGAATTCTTAAATATTCTTCGGATGTAAATAACTTTTGACAAATATCACATACATATGGCTTTTCTCCCGTGTGTGCAACAGCATGTTTCTTCAATTTACCTATGCTTGTAAAAGATTTTTGACAAATTTCACACACATGAGGCTTCTGTTCTCTATGGAGAAGCATATGCCTACTTAAATTTCCTTTAAAGGTGAATGATTTATTACATAAATTGCACTTGTATTCTTTTACACCACTGTGAATCATGCTGTGTTCTATCAAACGACCTTTTCTGGCAAAAGATTTACCACACACAGCACATAGATGAACTTTTTTATTGGAACTGCCCAATGCATTTGAGTCCGTATTCATATTATGGTCTGTCACTTCATTATATTTACCACACTCAAGGGAATTTGAGTCACCTTCATCTGCTGACGTATCATTATCACAAATCTTTTTATCTTTCTGTGGAGCTCGGAAGCTATCAGATCCAACATATACTGTATCATTGGTACCACACAATGAATCTGAGTCTACATTCACTCTAAGGTCAGTCTCTTTATTATGTCTGCCATTCTTATGGGAATTTACATTACCTTCACCACCCAAAGATTCATCATCACTAAACTTTTCATCTTTCTGGACAGCTCTTAAGTTATTAGATTCACTGTCATTAAATATACTATCATCCACAGTCTTTATATATACAGCCATCTTAAAAGTTTGGTAAGTTACGTCACTCTGGGGTACAAATACTGTATACATTTAGATATGAAACTAAAATTAGTCTTTAGAACTGCAGTGCAAACAGAGAGCACATGCAAAAGGTAATGAAATAAGACATTGCTCAAATCAGTTATGAGGAATATCTAAAGGCTACTATTAAGGCTTATAATATGATCGTATGATAAAATACAGTACTCAAGATAAAACATACTTACTAAATATCAATATAAGGTGACTTGTCAACGTTAAAGTTATTTATAGAGAAAGTAGTTATATCGATATATATAAAATTTCCAAATGAAATGTCTCTCATTTTGATCAAACAGGTACAATATTTCTAAAGGATACTTTAATGTTAAGAGATGAAAAAGTAAGTGCTTTAATACAGTTCATTCATTTCATATACTTTAGTATATAAATAAACACATATAAATAACAAAAGCCATAAAAAAAAATAAAAATCTTCACTTGTAATGTAATAAATATATTGAAGAGCTTTCATGCTTATATGGGAGTTAACCTTTGGTGCTTTGACAAGAAATATTCATCATGGAGGCTATAGAAGATTATTTAACACTAATCTCTGACAACTTGCTTTGTAGGGATTGCCAGAGATTGGAGAATTCCTTTTGCTGAGAAAGTCATCTGGAAATATACAAGGAATACATAAGTACTGTACATCAGTCATTTAGTAGAGTGCAAAATATATAAGAAACATGCAGGACATAATCCTTCATGTGTTAGCAGGGTCACTTACACAGCAATACACTAAAATAAATGCATTATGGTGTACAGTGTTCCCACCTTATCGCGGTAGTTCGGTTCCGGGACCCGGCGCAAACCAGGAAAACCGCGGAGTAGGATCAGCCTATATGTATAGATATTTTAATTTATTTTTACGTTTACACTGTATAAACCCTCCCTGTACTGTTAACAAACCACCCTTTACTTCATAAATAACAGCATGCAACATAAATTTATATGAAAGTGATAGATAAAATTACGGTGAATGAAGTGGTAATTACATGACATACTCATTTACAATTATTTTCAAGTTTACGTACTGTATGAACCCTCCCTGCACTGTTAAAAAAACATGAACTATCTCACGTAGGTGAGAGTTACTGGAAATATAAATATATATGCTAGCTCACGTAGCTATCGGACACTACATATTTCGCATGATGCAATACTGTGAGTTATACTGTACGTACATATATCTAAATTTATGTTTTTTACTATTTTTTACTGTTTTATTATTCTTAGGCTAGGAAATACTGTACTTGTTTTATCAATAACCTAATGAAAATTTTAATATTCACTGGGTCACGTAGGTGAGAGCCTTTGCGTTTTCCGAAACACTGATACCGGTATCGTATTTTACGTAGTGCAATACTGCTTACTATTTTTTACTGTTTTATTATTCTTAGGCTAAGAAATACGTTTTTTTTTATCAATAAAATCAAGAAACTACTGGAAATATAAATATATATGCTAGCTCACGTAGCTGCGACCCCAATACATTGTACGCTATCGAACACTTTCGCAAGATGCAATACTATGAGTTATACTGTACGTACGTATATCATGCAGTTATTAGTGCAATGTATATTAATTTAAGATTCATTTACATATTTAATGATTGTACAAAATCTATTGTATTTATTCATTGTAAGTTGGACCAAAAATTCCTTTTGTAAAGATTATGCTTTTCAAAAGAGGCGGTCAATAAACGTATCTATCTATCTATATTTATGTTTTTTACTATTTTTTACTGTTTTATTATTCGTAGGCTGGGAAATAAATTTTTTTTATCAATTAGATAATGAAATATGTTTTTTTCATTAAAAAAATGAAAATACTGAGAATGTTTTTTTTTTTAATATTTTAATATTTTTGCATATACCCATAAAATAAAATAATAATTTATAAAAAAAAAAAAACGCGATACGGTGAGAACGCGAACCCAGAAACGCGAATAACCGGGGGAACACTGTATATATATATATATATATATATATATATATATATATATATATATATATATATATATATATATATATATATATATATATATATATATATATATATATATATATATATATATATATATATATATATATATATATATATATATATATATATATATATATATATATATATATATATATATATATATATATAGTGTTCCCCCGGTTATTCGCGTTTCTTGGTTCGCGTTCTCACTGTATCGCGTTTTTTTTTTAGAAATTATTATTCTATTTTATGGGTATATGCAAAAATATTAAAATATTAAAAAAAAAAAATTCTCAGTATTTAAATTTTTTTTATTGAAAAAAAAGCATATTTCATTATCTAATTGATAAAAATAATTTATTTCCCAGCCTACAAATAATAAAACAGAAAAAAATAGTAAAATACATAAAATTTGATAGATAGATAGATAGATACGTTTATTGACCACCTCTTTTGAAAAATACAGTATAATCTTAACAAAAGGAATATTTGGTCCAAATTACAATGAATAAATACAATAGATTTTGTACAATCATCAAATAAGTAAATGAATTTTAAATTAATATACATTGTACTAATAACCGAATGATATACGTACGTACAATATAACTCACATTATTGCATCATGCGAAATAGTGTTCAATAGCGTACTATGTATTGGGGTCGCAGCTACGTGAGCTAGAATATATATTTATATTTCCAGTAGTTTCATGATTTTATTGATAAAAAACTTATCAGCCTAAGAATAATAAAACAGTAAAAAATAGTAAAAAACATAAATACTAACAATTATTGCAACATGTAAAATACGATACCGCTATCAGCGTTTCAGACAAAGACTCGTTCAGTCTAACTCACGTGTGCGCCGTTCACGTTGTGCTTATTAAACGTTTTGCTTGTGTTCGATAGCGTACAATGTATTGGGGTCGCAGCTACGTGAGCTAGCATATATATTTATATTTCCAGTAGTTTCATGATTTTATTGATAAAAAAACGTATTTCTTAGCCTAAGAATAATAAAAGAGTAAAAAATAGTAAAAAACATGAATACTAACAGTATTGCAGCATGTAAAATACGTTACCGCTATCAGCGTTTCAGACAAAGGCTTCCACCATCTTCCATTGTCTTGACTCACTCGTGTGCGCCATTCAGGTTGAGCTTATTATTATTAACATGTTTTGCTTGTGATTTTTTTACTCACATATTTTAACCTTTGCAATGCCTCCCAAGCAACCTTCATCTTCTAAGGCTTCTTGTAGTGAGCCTAAGCGGCAAAGGAAAATGTTAACCATTGTAGATAAAGTGAAACTCTTAGATATGTTGAAAGAAGGAAAAAAGTTTGTGGATGTCGGCCACTATTTTACGTAAACGTAAAAATTATTGTAAAATACTGTACCTATGTATGTCACGTCATCATCACCTCATTCACGGTAAGTTTTCCTGTCACTTTCATAAAAAATTACGTTGCTTGCTGTTATTTATAATGTAAAGGGTGTTTTTTTAACAGTACAGGGAGGGTTTATACAGTGTAAGCGTAAAAATGCATTAAAATATCTATGTACATATAGACTGATCCTACTCCGCGGATTTCATGGTTCGCGCCGGGTCCCGGGCCCGAACTACCGCGATAAGGGGGGGGAACACTGTATATATATATATATATATATATATATATATATATATATATATATATATATATATATATATATATATATATATATATATATATATATATATATATATATATATATATATACAGTGTTCACCCCCTTATTGCGGTAGTTCGGGTCCGGGACCCGGCGCGAACCAGGGAAACCGCGAAGTAGGATTAGCCTATATGTACATAGATATTTTAATGTATTTTTACGTTTACACTGTATAAACCCTCCCTGTACTGTCAAAAAAACACCCTTTACATTATAAATAACAGCAAGCAACGTAATTTTTTATGAAAGTGATAGGAAAACTTACCATGAATGAGGTGATGATGACGTGACATACATAGGTACAGTATTTTACAATAATTTTTACGTTTACGTAAAATAGCGGCAGACATCCACAAACTTTTTTCCTTCTTTCAACATATCTAAGAGTTTCACTTTATCTACAATGGTTAACATTTTCCTTTGCCGCTTAGGCTCACTACAAGAAGCCTTAGAAGATGAAGGATGCTTGGGAAGCATTGCAAAGGTTAAAATATGCGAGTAAAAAAATCACAAGCAAAACATATTAATAATAATAAGCACAACGTGAATGGCGCACACGAGTGAGACGAGACAATGGAAGATGGTGGAAGCCTTTGTCCGAAACGGTGATAGCGGTATCGTATTTTACATGTTGCAATACTGTTAGTATTTATGTTTTTTACTATTTTTTACTGTTTTATTATTCTTAGGCTAATAAATACGTTTTTTTTATCAATAAAATCATGAAACTACTGGCAATACAAATATATATGCTAGCTCACGTAGCTGCGACCCCTATACATTGTACGCTATCGAACACTTTCGCATGATGCAATACTGTGAGTTATACTGTACGTACGTATATCATTCAGTTATTAGTACAAAGTATATTAATTTAAAATTCATTTACTTATTTGATGATTGTACAAAATCTATTGTATCTATTCACTGTAATTTGGACCAAATATTCCTTTTGTAAAGATTATACTGTATTATTCAAAAGAGGTGGTCAATAAATGTATCTACCTATCTATCTATCTATCTATCTAAATTTGTATTTTACTATTTTTACTGTTTTATTATTCGTAGGCTGGGAAATAAAAAATTTTTATCAATTAGATAATTAAATATGTTTTTTTCAATAAAAAAAATGAAAATACTGAATTTTTTTTTATATATATTTTTGCATATACACAAAAAATAAAATAATAATTTATCCAAA
>JAXCGZ010001937.1:122500-162500 GCA_037179515.1 Halocaridina rubra | reverse complement strand
GGGTTCTCTAGGGAAAAGGTGATGCGTGCCTTAAAGAAAATGAAGACTGGGAAGGCAACAGGACATGACTTGAGTCCTGTTGAATTTTGGAAAGCCTTAAGAGAGGAAGGGGTAGACATATTGCATGACCCCAGGGCAAAAATCTGAACAGGAAAAGATACCAGAAGAGTGGCGGGAATGTATATTAATGCCTATATTTAAAGGTAAAGGTGATGTCCAAGAATGCAGAAATTATAGAGGCATTAAGCTAATGCTTCACACGCTGAAGATTCTGGAGAGAATGATAGATGGCAGGCTAAGGGAAGAAGTGAGAATAGGGAAACATCAGTTGGAATTATGGAGGGAAGCGGCACAACAGAGGGAATATTTTGTATAAGGCAGCTGACGGAGAAATTCAGAGAAAAACAACGAGACTTGCACCTAGTTTTAATAGACCTTGAAAAAGCCTATGACAGAGTACCAAAACAGGAAGTATGGAGATGTCTGAGGGAGAAAATGGTACCGGAAAAGTATGTTAAAATTATTCAGATGTATAGGAATGTGTATACCAGAGTGAGAAGCAGTGTTGGAGAGACAGATGAATTTGAGGTAGAAGTGGGATTACATTAGGAGACGGCACTTAGTCCATTCATCTTCAATGTGGTGATGGATGTAATGACCAAAGACGTGAGAGAGGCAGTGCCATGGTGCATATTATATGCAGATGACATTGTATTGTGTGCAGAGATGAGGGAGGATTTGGAGAAGTTGCAGCACTTGAGGAGAGAGGAATAAGGATAAGCAGGTCAAAGACCGAATATATGTGTGCCAACATTGCTGAGGATGGTGGACATAGCATAAGAATGGATGGGGAAGAAATAAATAGAGTACAGAAGTTCAAGTACTTGGGGTCCATAGTAGAGGCTAGTGTAAGCATAGATCAAGAAGTGACACATCGAATTCAGGCAGGATGGAATAACTGCAGGTCTGCATCTGGTGTTCTCTGTGACAAGAGGGTACCACTGAGATTGAAGGAAAAGTTTCATAGGACCGTTGTAAGACCAGCTATGTTATATGGAACAGAAACAGCAAGTATGAGGAAGACAGAGGAGAAGGGGATGGATGTAGCAGAGTTGAGAAGGTTGAGGTGGATGTCTGGAATAACAAAGAAGGATAGAAGTAGGAATGAGTATATAAGAGGATCGACAAAGGTAGTTGAATTATCAAATAAAATACAGGAGGGAAGGCTTAGATGGTATGGACACCTGTTACAATGGGACAAACATCATGTTGGAAGACATACGATGGAGATGAAAGTTTGGGGTAGAAGAAGGAGAGGAAAACCAAGAATAAGATGGCGTGATTGTATAGGGGAAGATATGCAATGGAAGGATAGTGATGAAAATGATGCACATAACAGAAATAGATGGAGATGACTCATTCATAACGGCGGCCCCATATAAAAGTGGGTTAAAGCTGAGAAGAAATAAATAAATAAATATATATATATATATATATATATATATATATATATATATATATATATATATATATATATATATATATATATATATATATATATATATATATATATATATATATATATATATATATATATATATATATATATATATATATATATATATATATATATATATATATATATATATATATATATATATAATATATATATATATATATATATATATATATATATATATATATATATATATATATATATATATATATATATATATATATATATATATATATATATATATATATATATATATATATATATATATATATATATATATATATATTAGCTATCATCAATGTAATTATATTTCATTATGTTTACATTATTACTCTTTCATCTGAAGTTGGGGTGGATGGCTGGAGTAAGGAGGGCCTTGAATGATAGGAGAATGGATGTGAGGAAGACAAGTGAGCGCTCTAGGAATAGAAATATGTGGCGAATGATTGTGATGCAGTTCTGTTTGGCATCTGCTGTTATCATGGAGTGCCTTGTAGAGGCGACCCGTGGTAGGGGATTTGGTAGTATGAAGCGACGTAAGTTGTGGAAGATGGGGGAAGACGGGATGTGGAATTCCAGCAGTACCATCTAAATCCTTGGCCAAATCCCGCGTCATTGCTATAGGAACGAAGTGTAACCACACATTGTGTTATTTTGCTTGTTCTTTGTTGTCGGCTACCCACCAAAATGTGGGAAAATGCCAAGGTGAGTATAATATTTTATTTTGTCTACGTAGAAAAGTATAATTTCAAATATCCTGTGCCACTTCAGTTCAAATATATATCAATTCCAGTTTCCATATGCTTTTGAGAGGTGAAGAATCAAAATAGGTCTTTATATCAGTACTAAAGATTAATAGTAATTGAGAGTATACGTAAGAGAGGAGGGTATCAAGCAAGTCTCTCTCTCTCTCTCTCTCTCTCTCTCTCTCTCTCTCTCTCTCTCTCTCTCTCTCTCTCTCTCTCTCTCTCTCTCTCAAATTTCTTCATAATTTTAACACACTGGATAGGGAACGATATTTTAAAAGGGTGATTCATGAATCAGGACCATAGGTTGAAGCCTCGTTAGAAAATTTGGTACGCTCCTGTTACTGACTGCCTTTTTTTTTTTTTTTAAGGTTTAATATAACTAAACAAATTTCTTGTGTGCGCTTATATATATATATATATATATATATATATATATATATATATATATATATATATATATATATATATATATATATATATATATATATATATATATATATATATATATATATATATATATATATATATATATATATATATATATATATATATATATATATATATATATATATATATATATATATATATATATATATATATATATATATATATATATATATATATATATATATATATATATATATAATAAAGAACTAGCATCAGAGAGGACTGCATAATTAATGCAAGTCTCAAAACACTATGCCTCAAATATTCCTTTGAATAGTGTACAGAGATTAGCATTTCCAGAAGAGGTAATTAATAAATCTCCTGGCCAGAGGTTATTCTTTGACAAAAGTCTCTATACGACGTGGTATACTGGTATCGAAAGGCCACGAGCTTCCATCGACTAGCAAGTAAATAAACACTGGCTTCCATAAGTGCCAAAAGATCTTTTTCAAAGAGTAAGTCTTCATCAAGCAGTGTTTAAGCCTTTCTGTTCCTTTTACTTGTCCAAGGAAACCAGTGATATATAGTAGAGAAAGAAAATCTCAAAGAAAGTTCTGTTAAGCAGTGATTATTTAACTGCTTAACGATGGAGGTTCATATGGCCTTCAAAGTGTCTTCAAGACACTTTTATCAAAACTTCATTTCTGCCAAAGAGAGTTGTTACCTTTATGTGGGACCCTTCTCTCTATACACTTTTCAACAGGGATGTTTGAGGTATAGTGATTAGGCACTTATGATAATTACGAAGTCTGTGGTGTAAATTAGCATGTTTATTGTTAGGTATTAGTCATTGCCTGAGTCGTTGTTTCGTTGATGCTTTTGTTTGGTTTTGTATCACCGGGTTTTAGGCTGTATAATCCGTCTCTACGTTTATACAATAGAGTAGTAATTATGAGTGATTACCTAATTGTGATTACCTAATTGTGTTTACGGGAAAGAGCCCAAAGCTCGTATCTTCCCGTCTCCTCATCGGTTCCATTTTATACTTAGTCATACTTATCATACCTGTCCTTAAAACTATGGATTGACATAGCATTAACTACCTCCTCGCTTAGCCAATTCCAATTATCAACTACTCTTACACTGAAAAAGTATTTCCTTACATCCTGCAAAGAACTTTTCTTACGAAGCTTCAAGCTATGACCTCTAGTTCTAGAGCCAGCCATATCAAAATATCGATCCCTATCCACTCTATCATAACCATGAAGGAATTTAAAGACTGTCACCATATTCCCCCTCACTCTTCTAGCTTCGAGTGATGGTAAGTCTAATTCCCTCAGCCTCTCATCATAACTGAGATTGCGCATTTCTGGCACCAGTTTCGTGGCATGTCTTTGAACTTTTTCAAGCTTAGCTATGTGCTTTTTCAAGTGCGGATTCCAAAAGGGGGCTGCATATTCGAGTTTTGGCCTCACATAGGTTACATAAATATTTCTGAACATTTCCTTGTCCATGTGCCTGAAGGCTACCCTTACATTTGATAAGAATGCATATGCTGCCCTTACTATGCCATTTATATGTATTTCTGGAGACAAATCTGCCAGTATGTTTACTCCTAGATCTCTCTCATTTTCTGTCTCTTGAAGTTGTACTCCAGCCACCGAGTAGTCAAGCTTGGGCCTTCTTGCACTTGTACCCATTCTCATTACCTTACATTTTGAAGAATTGAATTTCATTAGCCACTTTTCTGACCACTCGTGCAGATTATTTAGATCCTCTTGAAGTTCTCTACCATTGTTCTCGTTTTTTACTTTCTTCACAATCTTTGCATCATCTGCAAACATATTCATGAATGAATTTACAGACTCTGGTAGGTCATTTACATATACAAGGAACAAAAGTGGCCCTAAAACTGAACCCTGTGGAACTCCACTACTAACTCTTCTCCATTCAGACACTGAGTGTCTTACTCTAACCCTCTGTTCCCTTCCTTCTAAGTAAGTTTTTATCCATTCCAAAACATTTCCACCTATTCTAGCCATTGATTGCAGCTTCCTATTAAGTCTCCCATGTGGAACAGTGTCAAACGCTTTCTGGAAGTCTAGGAATATGCAATCTGCCCAGCCTTCTCTTTCCTGTAAGATTTGGCTTACCTCATCATAAAATTCTAATAAGTTTGTTACTGTTGATCTACCTTCTCTGAAGCCATGTTGCCTCACTGACAAAAAGTTGAAGGATTCCAAGTGAAGAGAGATATGTTTCCTTAGTAGTTTCTCCATAACTTTGCAAACTATGCTGGTCAAGGAGACTGGTCTATAGTTCAGAGCCGTATCCCTCCTTCCCTTTTTGAAGATAGGTATCACATTTGCTTGTTTTCAGCATCTTGGAATCTCCCCCGACTCCAGTGACTCCTTAAATATGATACTTAGTGCCACTGATATTGTGTTTGCACATTTTTTAAGCACATGAGGGGATATGTCATCAGGACCTGTAGCTTTATGAACATCTAAATCCATCAGCGCTTTGCATACCTCTGTGGCTGTAAGGTTGATGTTCTCTAATACCGGCCCTTGAGCTTCTATCACTGCAATCTGAGGGGATGGGGTATTTTCTACTGTAAATACTGACTGAAACTCCTTGTTCAATTCTTTGCAGATCTCTTCATCCGTCTCAGTGATGCTTCCATCCGCTCTCTTTAGCCTTAAAACCTGTTCTTTTACCTTCAGTTTTCCTCTGATGAAGCTGTGGAAAAGCTTGGGATTTGCTTTAGCCTTCCTGGTGATGTCCCTCTCATAGTCTCTCTCTGCCTCTCTCCTTTTACTTAGGTAGTCATTTCTTGCTCTTCTGTAGGTTTGTCAGGCATTTATGTTTTTTCTCCTCCTATACCTTTTCCAGCATTTGTCTCTCCACTCCTTAGCTCTTTTACACCCATTATCGAACCATTTCTCTCTGGCATGAATTACACCTACTTTGGTGACAGGTATGCAGCAATCTACTATCTTCCCATATTTCTCACAAAAGATATCATACATTTCTTGTACAGATTTGTTGTAAAATAAGGTTCTCCAGTCAATAACTGCAAAAAGCTCATTCATGTGTGATTACCTAATTGTGATTACCTAATTGTGTTTACGGGAAAGAGCCCAAAGCTCGTATCTTCCCGTCTCCTCATCGGTTCCATTTTATACTTAGTCATACTTATCATACCTGTCCTTAAAACTTTGGATTGAGATAGCATTAACTACCTCTTCGCTTAGCCAATTCCAATTATCAACTACTCTTACACTGAAAAAGTATTTCCTTACATCCTGCAAAGAACTTTTCTTACGAAGCTTCAAACTATGACCTCTAGTTCTAGAGCCAGCCATATCAAAATATCGATCCCTATCCACTCTATCATAACCATGAAGGAATTTAAAGACTGTCACCATATCCCCCCTCACTCTTCTAGCTTCGAGTGATGGTAAGTCTAATTCCCTCAGCCTCTCATCATAACTGAGATTGCGTATTTCTGGCACCAGTTTCGTGGCATGTCTTTGAACTTTTTCAAGCTTAGCTATGTGCTTTTTCAAGTGCGGATTCCAAAAGGGGGCTGCATATTCGAGTTTTGGCCTCACATAGGTTACATAAATATTTCTGAACATTTCCTTGTCCATGTGCCTGAAGGCTACCCTTACATTTGATAAGAATGCATATGCTGCCATTACTATGCCATTTATATATATTTCTGGAGACAAATCTGCCAGTATGTTTACTCCTAGATCTCTCTCATTTTCTGTCTCTTGAAGTTGTACTCCAGCCACCGAGTAGTGGTGTGTGTGTGATTACCTAATTGTGATTACCTAATTTTGTTAACGGGAAAGAGCCCAAAGCTCGTATCTTCCCGTCTCCTCATCGGTTCCATTTTATACTTAGTCATACTTATCATACCTGTCCTTAAAACTATGGATTGAGATAGCATTAACTACCTCCTCGCTTAGCCAATTCCAATTATCAACTACTCTTACACTGAAAAAGTATTTTCTTACATCCTGCAAAGAACTTTTCTTACGAAGCTTCAAACTATGACCTCTAGTTCTAGAGCCAGCCATATCAAAATATCGATCCCTATCCACTCTATCATAACCAGGAAGGAATTTAAAGACTGTCACCATATCCCCCCTCACTCTTCTAGCTTCGAGTGCTGGTAAGTCTAATTCCCTCAGCCTCTCATCATAACTGAGATTGAGTATTTCTGGCACCAGTTTCGTGGCATGTCTTTGAACTTTTTCAAGCTTAGCTATGTGCTTTTTCAAGTGCGGATTCCAAAAGGGGGCTGCATATTCGAGTTTTGGCCTCACATAGGTTACATAAATATTTCTGAACATTTCCTTGTCCATGTGCCTGAAGGCTACCCTTACATTTGATAAGAATGCATATGCTGCCCTTACTATGCCATTTATATGTATTTCTGGAGACAAATCTGCCAGTATGTTTACTCCTAGATCTCTCTCATTTTCTGTCTCTTGAAGTTGTACTCTAGCCACCGAGTAGTGGTGTGTGTGTGATTACCTAATTGTGATTACCTAATTTTGTTTATGGGAAAGAGCCCAAAGCTCGTATCTTCCCGTCTCCTGATCGGTTCCATTTTATACTTAGTCATACTTATCATACCTGTCCTTAAAACTATGGATTGACATAGCATTAACTACCTCCTCGCTTAGCCAATTCCAATTATCAACTACTCTTACACTGAAAAAGTATTTCCTTACATCCTGCAAAGAACTTTTCTTACGAAGCTTCAAACTATGACCTCTAGTTCTAGAGCCAGCCATATCAAAATATCGATTCCTATCCACTTTATCATAACCATGAAGGAATTTAAAGACTGTCACCATATCCCCCCTCACTCTTCTAGCTTCGAGTGATGGTAAGTCTAATTCCCTCAGCCTCTCATCATAACTGAGATTGTGTATTTCTGGCACCAGTTTCGTGGCATGTCTTTGAACTTTTTCAAGCTTAGCTATGTGCTTTTTCAAGTGTGGATTCCAAAAGGGGGCTGCATATTCGAGTTTTGGCCTCACATAGGTTACATAAATATTTCTGAACATTTCCTTGTCCATGTGCCTGAAAGCTACCCTTACATTTGATAAGAATGCATATGCTGCCCTTACTATGCCATTTATATGTATTTTTGGAGACAAATCTGCCAGTATGTTTACTCCTAGATCTCTCTCATTTTCTGTCTCTTGAAGTTGTACTCCAGCCACCGAGTAGTCAAGCTTGGGCCTTCGTGCACTTGTACCCTTTCTCATTACCTTACATTTTGAAGTATTGAATTTCATTAGCCACTTTTCTGACCACTCATGCAGATTATTTAGATCCTCCTGAAGTTCTCTACCATTGTTCTCGTTTTTTACTTTCTTCACAATCTTTGCATCATCTGCAAACATATTCATGAATGAATTTACAGACTCTGGTAGGTCATTTACATATACAAGGAAGAAAAGTGGCCCTAAAACTGAACCCTGTGGAACTCCACTACTAACTCTTCTCCATTCAGACACTGAGTGTCTTACTCTAACCCTCTGTTCCCTTCCTTCTAAGTAAGTTTTTATCCATTCCAAAACATTTCCACCTATTCTAGCCATTGATTGCAGCTTCCTAATAAGTCTCCCATGTTGAACAGTGTCAAACGCTTTCTGGAAGTCTAGGAATATGCAATCTGCCCAGCCCTCTCTTTCCTGTAAGATTTGGCTTACCTCATCATAAAATTCTAATAAGTTTGTTACTGTTGATCTACCTTCTCTGAAGCCATTTTGCCTCACTGACAAAAAGTTGTAGGATTCCAAGTGAAGAGAGATATGTTTCCTTAGTAGTTTCTCCATAACTTTGCAAACTATGCTGGTCAAGGAAACTGGTCTATAGTTCAGAGCCGTATCCCTCCTTCCCTTTTTGAAGATAGGTATCACATTTGCTTGTTTCCAGCATCTTGGAATCTCCCCCGACTCCAGTGACTCCTTAAATATGATACTTAGTGCCACTGATATTGTGTTTGCGCATTTTTTAAGAACATGAGGGGATATGTCATCAGGACCTGTAGCTTTATGAACATCTAAATCCATCAGCGCTTTGCATACCTCTGTGGCTGTAAGGTTGATGTTCTCTAATACCGGCCCTTGAGCTTCTATCACTGCAATCTGAGGGGGTGGGGTATTTTCTACTGTAAATACTGACTGAAACTTCTTGTTCAATTCTTTGCAGATCTCTTCATCCGTCTCAGTGATGCTTCCATCCGCTCTCTTTAGCCTTAAAACCTGTTCTTTTACCTTCAGTTTTCCTCTGATAAAGCTGTGGAAAAGCTTGGGATTTTCTTTAGCCTTCCTGGTGATGTCCCTCTCATAGTCTCTCTCTGCCTCTCTCCTTTTACTTAGGTAGTCATTTCTTGCTCTTTTGTAGGTTTGCCAGGCATTTATGTTTTTTCTCCTCCTATACCTTTTCCAGCATTTGTCTCTCCACTCCTTAGCTCTTTTACACCCATTATCGAACCATTTCTCTCTGGCATGAATTACACCTACTTTGGTGACAGGTATGCAGCAATCTACTATCTTCCCATATTTCTCACAAAAGATGTCATACATTTCTTGTACAGATTTGTTGTAAAATAAGGTTCTGCAGTCAATAACTGCAAAATGCTCATTCATTTTGATGTAATCTCCTTTCCGATAGTTCCTCCTCATGTCCTCAGTGCCTCTACTCTCAGGAAGAATATCTTCAATGATATACTCCATCAACAACACACAGTGGTCACTCTTTCCAATTGGTGGTTCATACTCAATTTTTTCAATATCCAACACATGGCTTCAGAGAAGGTAGATCAACAGTAACAAACATATTAGAATTTTATGATGAGGTAAGCCAAATCTTACAGGAAAGAGAGGGCTGGGCAGATTGCATATTCCTAGACTTCCAGAAAGCGTTTGACACTGTTCCACGTGGGAGACTTATTAGGAAGCTGCAGTCAATGGCTAGAATAGGTGGAAATGTTTTGGAATGGATAAAAACTTACTTAGAAGGAAGGGAACAGAGGGTTAGAGTAAGACACTCAGTGTCTGAATGGAGAAGAGTTAGTAGTGAAGTTCCACAGGGTTCAGTTTTAGGGCCACTTTTGTTCCTTGTATATGTAAATGACCTACCAGAGTCTGTAAATTCATTCATGAATATGTTTGCAGCTGATGCAAAGATTGTGAAGAAAGCAAAAAACGAGAACAATGGTAGAGAACTTCAGGAGGATCTAAATAATCTGCATGAGTGGTCAGAAAAGTGGCTAATGAAATGCAATACTTCAAAATGTAAGGTAATGAGAATGGGTACAAGTGCAAGAAGGCCCAAGCTTGACTACTCGGTGGCTGGAGTACAACTTCAAGAGACAAAAAATGAGAGAGATCTAGGAGTAAACATACTGGCAGATTTGTCTCCAGAAATACATATAAATGGCATAGTAAGGGCAGCATATGCATTCTTATCAAATGTAAGGGTAGCCTTCAGGCACATGGACAAGGAAATGTTCAGAAATATTTATGTAACCTATGTGAGGCCAAAACTCGAATATGCAGCCCCCTTTTGGAATCCGCACTTGAAAAAGCACATAGCTAAGCTTGAAAAAGTTCAAAGACATGCCACGAAACTGGTGCCAGAAATACGCAATCTCAGTTATGATGAGAGGCTGAGGGAATTAGACTTACCATCACTCGAAGCTAGAAGAGTGAGGGGGGATATGGTGACAGTCTTTAAATTCCTTCATGGTTATGATAGAGTGGATAGGGATCGATATTTTGATATGGCTGGCTTTAGAACTAGAGGTCATAGTTTGAAGCTTGGTAAGAAAACTTCTTTGCAGGATGTAAAGAAATACTTTTTCAGTGTAAGAGTAGTTGATAATTGGAATTGGCTAAGCGAGGAGGTAGTTAATGCTATCTCAATCCATAGTTTTAAGGACAGGTATGATAAGTATCACTAAGTATAAAATGGAACCGATGAAGAGACGGGAAGATACGAGCTTTGGGCTCTTTCCCGTAAACACAATTAGGTAATCACAATTAGGTAATCACATACATACATACATACATATATATATATATATATATATATATATATATATATATATATATATATATATATATATATATATATATATATATATATATATATATATATATATATATATATATATATATATATATATATATATATATATATATATATATATATATATATATATATATATATATATATATATATCTACCTTGGATGTTTCCCCCATTGGGGGTAACCGACATCAAAAAAAGAAACAATACGGGGATTACTTTGCTCTATGGGCAATGACGAGGGAACTAGCGACCGTTCAGATGGCACTGCAGGAGTGCCACAGCCCATTTTTCCGGCTCTTCCACAACCTGCGTCGCTTCATAATGCCAACTCCCTTACTGCCCCTACCACAGGGCTACCTCTGTAAGATGCAGCCCCGTGGTAACAGTAGATGTCCATCAGAGCTGCGTCACAATCACTCACCACTATTCCTATTCCTAGCACGCTCACTTGCTTCCCTCACATCCATCCTCCTATCATTCAGGGCTCTCCTTACTCCGTCCATCCACCCAAACCTAGGCCTCCCTCTAGCATTTCTCCCAGCACCTCTTGCATTCATCACCTTTTTCAGCAGACTTTCATCATCCATCCTCTCCACATGGCCAACCATCTCAGAACATTCATATCTACTCTGGCTGCCAATTCTCTCCTCATACTCATTCTTGCTCTCACCACTTCATTCCTAATCCTATCCAATCGAGATACACCAATCATACTCCTCAGGTCTTTCATCTCAAACACATTTAGTTTCTGTCTCTCACTTACTTCCATACCCCCATTACTCTGTTCCATACATCACAGTTGGCACAACCACTTTCTCATACAAAACTTTCTCAACATTCATTTTCAACCCTCTATTCTTCATCACTCCTTTCAATGCACCCAACACTTTACATCCTTCATTCACTCTGTGACACACATCTGCTTCCACTCCACCAATTGCAGCTATAACTGAACCTAAATACTTAAACTGATCAACTTCCTCAAACTTCTGTCCATTCAACATAACATTCAATCCAGCACCATCTTCATTTCTTGTACACCTCATAACCTTACTCTCTCCCATATTCACTCGCAACTTCCTTCTCTCAAACACCATTCCAAATTCTGATACTAACTGACACAGCTTCTCCTCTGAATCTGCCACACCACAGTATTATCTGCAAACAGCAACTGATTCAGCTCCCACTCGTTATCATCCCT
This sequence comes from Halocaridina rubra, assembly GCA_037179515.1. NCBI lineage: Eukaryota > Metazoa > Arthropoda > Malacostraca > Decapoda > Atyidae > Halocaridina > Halocaridina rubra. The sequence continues at coordinate 150,518 of JAXCGZ010001937.1, read as the reverse complement.
ATCTACCATTCTCAAACCTCGACCACGCACTCACTCATTCACCTCTCTTACGACTCCATCAATATACAAATTGAACAGTCATAGTGACATCACAAATCCCTGTCTCAGTCCCAAACTCACTGGAAACCACTCACTCACTTCATTCCCTACCCTAACACAAGCTCTACTGCCCTATTACAAACTCTTCACTGCTTGCAACAGTCTACCATCAATTCCATATAACCTCAAAACATTCCACATTGCCTCTCTATCAACTCTATCATACGCTCTCTCCAAATCCACAAATGCAAAATACACATCCTTACCCTTTGCTAAATATTTTTCACATAACTGCCTAACTATAAAAACTCATCTATACAACCTCTACCTCTCCTAAAACCACTCTGCACTTCCGCGATCACATTTTCTGGCTCATCCCTAATCCTATTAATCAGTATCTTACCATATACTTTTCCTACCATACTCAACAAACTTATACCCCTAAAATTACAGCATTCATACACATCTCCCTTACCTTTGTATAGGGGCACTATACAAGCAATCATCCATTCCACTGGCACCATTGACAATATAAAGCATATATCAAACACTCTCACTAACCAATTTAATGCAGTCACACCTTCTTTCAACATCTCCGCTCTCACACCATCCATTCCAGGTGCTTTACCTGCTTTCCTTTCATCTAATGCCCTTTTCACCTCCTCTCTTATAATCTCTCTCTCATTTTCATCTCCCACTTGAACACCCCTTACTGCCACTATAGCTGCCTCTCTATCTTCCTCAACATTTAGCAAACACTCAAAATATTCTGCCCATCTTTTCCTTGCATCGTTCCCTCTTAACAAATGTCCTTTCACATCTTTCACTGTCTCTTCCATCCTCGATCCACCCTTCCTTACTCTTCATTTCTTTCCAAAACTTCTTTTTATTCCCCTCATATGACCTACCCATTCCTCCTCTAACTCCCTAACTACTCTTTTTTGCACCCTGTCATATGCCACTTTCAACCTGTCCTGATATTCCTGTCTCTTTTCTGGCTTTTTCAACTCTTCCACCTTCACCACTTCCCTTCTACATCCCCCCCCCACTCTATTTCCCCACTCTTTTGCTACTACCACTTTTGCTTCAACCAAAATATGATCAGACATCCCAGCAGCCACACCCCTAAATGCATGCACATTTTTCACTCTACCAATCACTCTCTTTGCTATCAACACATAATTAATCAATGCTCTTGCTTTCACTCTCCCATTTGCCACTCTCATCCATTAATACTTATTAATTTACTTCTTTTTGAAAAAAAATATTACCTATCACCAACTCTTGCTCCACAAAAATATCTAACAGTCTCTCGCCACTCTCATTCCAAATATTTCTGTCTTATTATTATACATAGTGATGTTAATGATAACAATCATAACAGAAAATTATTTAGATTTATTCAACACAACCATATAACCAGAGGTAACAATATAAATTTGATATATCCACAGCCGAGAACAACCTTGTACAAATTTTCTATTCACTGTTTTGGCCTAAAGTGTTGGAATGCATTACCAGAAAATTTAAAAACAATAGCTGGCATAACTTTATTTAAAAAGAAACTCAAACAGCATTTATTTACTAGGCAAAATCAAGCAGCTGTTGAATAATAATACAGTATTGGTGCATCGTTATGTCCAGGTTAAGGTCAGGCTACTGTCTTGTTTTATTACAAGATAAGTATGAGATTGCTATATTGGCGCTTTTGTTACCTATTGCCATCATACTTTAAATCATGTGAAATGTATATTAAACTGCCTGCCAAGGAGCTCTTGCTCAGCAGGCTCTGAATATAAAGTACACATTTATTTCTGTATATATACTGAATATTTGGCAATAAATCTATGACCTGGTACCCCATACTTTCCTACAACACCTTCTACCTCTCCATCACCTACTCCGGCATTCAAGTCACCCAACACAAGTACATAGTTCCTTCTACTCAGACCATCCACACATCTAGTTAACTCATCCCAGAATTCATCCTGCTCTTCCTCACTTCGCTACCATCCTGGCCCATATGCACTAACAAAAGCCCAACATTCCCTACCCATCCTAACCCTCACCCACATCAGCCTAGATGGCACTTATTTCCATTCCACTACCTTATTTACCATTCATTCACTCAGCAATAATGCCACACCCCTCGCTCTCCCCCTTTCAACCCCATATATCCCACCTATCACCTCACCAAATGCCACTTCTCCTTTTCCTTTCATCTTCATCTCACACAATGCCAATACATCCATCCTCCTCCTAAAAAAACATATATCCAATCTCACATCTTACTACAAGCTTGGAGTACTTTGTGGTCCTGAGGATATTGTAAACATTCACCAACTAGGCAAATATTCGAGGGAAGGAAAGCCGAGACCAACAAAAGTAACCTTTGAGAGAGGGGAAACATGTAGGGATATATTGTTGAGAAAACTAAGTCTAAAAGACCTTCAAGAATTCAAAGAAGTGTTCATTAGACAATACAGAACATAGGAAGAGATGGGAAAGATCAAAACTTGTTGCAAGAGGCAAGAAGGTTAAATGAGGAAAGAAATGAAGAAGAGAAGAAATATTTTCATTTCAGAGTTCTTCCGGACAAAGGGGAGATAAAGAAGATAATGACAGAAGATCAGGGGATGGAACATCATTAAGATTGTTATACACAAATGCTGATGGATTAGCTGGTAAGGCAGTAGAATTAAAAGATAGGATTCACAACAGTAAGGCAGATATAGTAGCAATTACAGAGACTAGGTTGAGTGAGGACATAAACAGTGTCACAGTTTTTCCTATGGGCTTCAAAATATTAAGGGTTGAAAGATCTGAGAGGACTGGTGGAGGGATAGCACTGCTCAAAAGTGAAAGGATTCAAGTTGAAGAAATAAACTTGGCTATGGAAAGTGAGTTTAAGGAATTTCTTGTTGCTCGCATAAATACCGGGTCAGAAAGCATTATAATAACTGTTGTATATAACCCACCAAGAAACCAGAATAGGCTAGAAGATTATGAGGAAAGTCATATAGGTACTACTGAAGTCATAAACTCAGTTGTTAACATGGCAAGGGAGAGAAAATGTAGGATTTTGATTATGGGAGATTTTAATCATAAAGAGATAGAGTGGATAAATCTTGACCCACACAGTGGTGAGGACTCATTCGGGGCAAGATTCCTAGATTGCGTACAAGGGAATTTCCTACACCAACATGTAATGGAACCAACGAGGGCCAAGGTTGGGGATGAGCCATCATTACTTGATCTAGTGTTCACAGATAATGTGTTGGATATTGAAAAAATTGAGTATGAACCACCGATTGGAAAGAGTGACCACTGTGTGTTGTTGATGGAGTATATCATTGAAAATATTCTGCCTGAGAGTAGAGGCACTGAGGACATGAGGAGGAACTATCCGAAAGGAGATTACATCAAAATGAATGAGCTTTTTGCAGTTATTGACTGGAGAACCTTATTTTACAACAAATCTGTACAAGAAATGTATGACATCTTTTGTGAGAAATATGGAAAGATAGTAGATTGCTGCATACCTTTCAACAAAGTAGATGTAATTCATGCCAGAAAGACATGGTTCGATAATGAGTGTAAAAGAGCTAAGGAGTGGAGAGACAAATGCTGGAAAAGGTATAGGAGGAGAAAAAACATAAATGCCTGGCAAACCTACAAAAGAGCAAGAAATGACTACCTAAGTAAAAGAAGAGAGGCAGAGAGAGACAATGAGAGGGACATCACCAGGAAGGCTAAAGAAAATTCAAGCTTTTCCACAACTCTATCAGAGGAAAACTGAAGGTAAAAGAACAGGTTTTAAGGCTTGAGAGAGAGGGTGGAAGCATCACTGAGATGGATGAAGAGATCTGCAAAGAATTGAACAAGGAGTTTCAGTCAGTATTTACAGTAGAAAATACCCCACCCCCGGTATTAGAGAATATTAACCTTACAGCCACAGAGGTATGCAAGGCGCTGATGGAGTTAGATGTTCATAAAGCTACAGGTCCTGATGACATATCCCCTCATGTACTTAAAAAATGCGCAAACTCAATATCAGTGGCACTAAGTATCATATTTAAAAAGTCACTGGAGTCAGGGGATATTCCAAGATGCTGGAAACAAGCAAACGTGATACCTATCTTCAAAAAGGGAAGGAGGGATACGGCTCTGAACTATAGACCAGTTTCCTTGACCAGCATAGTTTGCAAAGTTATGGAGAAACTATCAAGGAAACATATTTCTCTTCACTTGGAATCCTTCAACTTTTTGTCAGTGAGGCAAAATGTCTTCAGAGAAGGTAGATCAACAGTAACAAACTTATTAGAATTTTATGATGAGGTAAGCCGAGTCTTACAGGAAAGAGAGGGCTGGGCAGATTGCATATTCCTAGACTTCCAGAGAGCATTTGACACTGTTCCACATGGGAGACTTATTAGGAAGCTGCAAGCAATGGCTAGAATAGGTGGAAATGTCTTGAAATGAATAAAAATTTTACTTAGAAGGAAGGGAACAGAGGGTTAGAGTAAGACACTCAGTGTCTGAATGGAGAAGAGTTAGTAGTGGAGTTCCATAGGGTTCAGTTTTAGGCTACTTTTGTTCCTTGTATATGTAAATGACCTACCAGAGTCTGTAAATTCATTCATGAATATGTTTGCAGATGATGCAAAGATTGTGAAGAAAGTAAGAAACGAGAACAATGATAGAGAACTGCAGGAAGATCTATATAGTTTGCATGAGTGGTCAGAAAAGTGGCTAATGAAATTCAATACTTCAAAATGTAAGGTAATGAGAATGGGTACAAGTGCAAGAAGGCCCAAGCTTGACTACTCGGTGGCTGGAGTACAACTTCGAGAGACAGAAAATGAGAGAGATCTAGAAGTAACCATACTGGCAGATTTGTCTCCAGAAATACACATAAATGGCATAGTAAGGGCAGCATATGCTTTCTTATCAAATGTAAGGGTAGCCTTCAGGCACATGCACAAGGAAATGTTCAGAAATATTTATGTAACCTATGTGAGGCCAAAACTCGAATATGCAGCCCCCTTTTGGAATCCGCACTTGAAAAAGCACATAGATAAGCTTGAAAATGTTCAAAGACATGCCACGAAACTGGTGCCAGAAATACACAATCTCATTTATGATGAGAGGCTGAGGGAATTAGACTTACCATCAGTCGAAGCTAGAAGATTGAGGGGGGATATGGTGACAGTCTTTAAATTCCTTCATGGTTATGATAGAGTGGATAGGGATCGATTTTTTGATATGGCAGGCTCTAGAACTAGAGGTCATAGTATGAAGCTTCGTAGGAAAACTTCTTTGCAGGATGTAAGGAAATACTTTTTCAGTGTAGGAGTAGTTGATAATTGGAATTCGCTAAGCGAGGAGGTAGTTAATGCTATCTCAATCCATAGTTTTAAGGACAGGTATGATAAGTATCGCTACGTATAAAATGGAACCGATCAGGAGACGGGAAGATACGAGCTTTGGGCTCTTTCCCGTAAACACAATTAGGTAATTACCCCAAAACTAGAGTCTGGGGAGAAGTTGCTCTCCCCTCTATCCCCCTTCTTCTTTGACGTCTCGCGGGAGATTAATAAAAGGGGGGATTCCCAGTCCCCTCACCCCGTCCACTTTTAGTCTCCTCTTACGACACACACGACCAGTTTCCTTGACCAGCATAGTTTGCAAAGTTATGGAGAAATTACTAAGGAAACATATCTCTCTTCACTTGGAATCCTTCAACTTTTTGTCACTGAACTATAGACCAGTTTCCTTGACCAGCATAGTTTGCAAAGTTATGGAGAAACTACTAAGGAAACATATCTCTCTTCACTTGGAATCCTTCAACTTTTTGTCAGTGAGGCAACATTGGCTTAAGAGAAGGTAGATCAACAGTAACAAACTTATTAGAATTTTATGATGAGGTAAGCCAAATCTTACAGGAAAGAGAGGGCTGGGCAGATTGCATATTCCTAGACTTCCAGAAAGCGTTTGACACTGTTCCACATGGGAGACTTATTAGGAAGCTGCAATCAATGGCTAGAATAGGTGGAAATGTTTTGGAATGGATAAAAACTTACTTAGAAGGAAGGGAACAGAGGGTTAGAGTAAGACACTCAGTGTCTGAATGGAGAAGAGTTAGTAGTGGAGTTCCACAGGGTTCAGTTTTAGGGCCACTTTTGTTCCTTGTATATGTAAATGACCTACCAGAGTCTGTAAATTCATTCATGAATATGTTTGCAGATGATGCAAAGATTGTGAAGAAAGTAAAAAAACGAGAACAATGGTAGAGAACTTCAGGAGGATCTAAATAATCTGCATGAGTGGTCAGAAAAGTGGCTAATGAAATTCAATACTTCAAAATGTAAGGTAATGAGAATGGGTACAAGTGCAAGAAGGCCCAAGCTTGACTACTCGGTGGCTGGAGTACAACTTCAAGAGACAGAAAATGAGAGAGATCTAGGAGTAAACATACTGGCAGATTTGTCTCCGGAAATACATATAAATGGCATAGTAAGGGCAGCATATGCATTCTTATCAAATGTAAGGGTAGCCTTCAGGCACATGCACAAGGAAATGTTCAGAAATATTTATGTAACCTATGTGAGGCCAAAACTCGAATATGCAGCCCCCTTTTGGAATCCGCACTTGAAAAAGCACATAGCTAAGCTTGAAAAAGTTCAAAGACATGCCACGAAACTGGTGCCAGAAATACGCAATCTCAGTTATGATGAGAGGCTGAGGGAATTAGACTTACCATCACTCGAAGCTAGAAGAGTGAGGGGGGATATGGTGACAGTCTTTAAATTCCTTCATGGTTATGATAGAGTGGATAGGATCGATATTTTGATATGGCTGGCTCTAGAACTAGGGGTCATAGTTTGAAGCTTCGTAAGAAAACTTCTTCGCAGGATGTAAGGAAATACTTTTTCAGTGTAAGAGTAGTTGATAATTGGAATTGGCTAAGCGAGGAGGTAGTTAATGCTATCTCAATCCATAGTTTTGAGGACAGGTATGATAAGTATGACTAAGTATAAAATGGAACCGATGAGGAGACGGGAAGATACGAGCTTTGGGCTCTTTCCCGTAAACACAATTAGGTAATCACACGGAATACGTTGGGGCTATTTTTTATGTTGTGCCCACCACCACAGGGCACATAATCAATCAATCAATCAATCAATCAATATATATATATATATATATATATATATATATATATATATATATATATATATATATATATATATATATATATATATATATATATATATATATATATATATATATATATATATATAAAGAGAGAGAGAGAGAGAGCTTGTCTTGTGACTCCGTCAATTTTGGCACCATCCACGATAAGAGAAAATACAAAGGTGGGACTTTTTTTCCCAGGTAGCTAGGATTACAAATGTAAGAAAATATATAAATCAATAATCAATTAAATAACGAACAGGCATGAAATGTTTATAATGAGGAAACTGTTGCCTACTAGTACATTATAGACGTTAATGTTGATCCCAAGTTTTATGATCGACTGAGCTTCCTGACGTTAATCCTCCTCACTGATCCGGACTTGCAACCAGCATTGAGGTGAGCTGGTTTGCTCCCACATTGGCTTTATGTAATGCAATATTGTTATTATTATTATTATTATTATTATTATTATTATTATTATTGAAGTTATATTACTACTACTACTACTACTACTACTAATAATAATAATAATAATAATAATAATAATATAAACTAATATGTTTTGACTACCCACTATGACTACCAAGTGTCATTAAATATTCCACACATAATGCCATACGATATGTATATGCATCACCATTTTGAATCCACACTTGACAAAGCATATTAATATATTATAGAGGTTCAAGGACATGCTACGAAGCTGGTAACAAAGATAAGTAATCGCAGTTATGAGGAAATTCTGAGGGAGGTAGACTTACCATCGCTTGAGCTAGAAGGAAGAGTAGAATATGATGACGGTTTTATAATTTTCTTATGGTTTCAAAGGAGTGGAGAGGAGGAGATATTTTGATATGAGTGACTCTAGAACTTGATATCATAGTTTGACGATTCGTAAGAAAAAAATTTTGCAGGATGTGCAGAAGTACTTTTTTAGCATAAGAATAGTTGAAAATTGGAATTCACTCGGGAGAGATATATTAGATGTCAGCAAGTAAATAACTAAAACCAAACAGATGACGGGGAGTTAGGGGAATAGGTCTCTTTCCCATGAGAGCATTTACAGGAAATACACACAAATACACACGCAAACAAACACACTTCCAGATGGCATTTGATATAGACCCACACAGGAGGTTTATTAAGAAGCTGCAAGTAATGGTGAGAATAGGTGGAACTGTCTTGGGTGGAACTTCTTGGAATGAATAAAGACTTACTTAGAAGGAAGGGAACAAAGGGTTAGAGTAAGACACTCAGAGTCTGAATGGAAAGGGGTTAGTAGTGGGGTTCCACAGGGTTCAGTTTTAGGATCACATTTGTTCCTATCAAAGTCTGTTAATTCATTCATGAGTATGTTTGATGATGATACAAAGATTATGAGGAAAGTAAGAGACGAGAACAAGGGAAGACCTGAATAGTCTGTGTGAGTGGTCAGAAAAGTGGCTACTGAAATTCAGTACTTAATAATGAAAGGTAATGAGAAAGGGTACAAGTGCATGAAGCCCCAAGCTTGAATACTCAATAGCAGGAGCAGAACTTCTAGAGATGGAGTATGAGAGAGATCTAGGAGTAAACATACTGGCAGATTTCTCAGGAAATGCATTTAAATGGCATAGTAAGGGCAGCATATGCTCTCTTACCAAATGTAAGGGTGGCCTTCAGGCACAAGGACAAGGAAATGTTCAGAAATATGTATGTAACCTATGCGAGGGCTACACTTGAATATGCAACCCCATTTAGGAAACCACACTTGATAAAGGACATAGTTAAGCTTGAAAAAGTTCAAAGATATGCCATGAAACTGGTTCCAGAATACACAATCTCAGTTATGATGAGATGCTGAGGGAATTAGACATACCATCACTCGAAGGTAGAAAATTGAGGGGGGATATGGCGACAGTCTTTAAATTTCTTCATGGTTATGATAGAGTGGATAGGGTTCGATATTTTGATATGGTTGGCACTAGAACTAGAGGTCATAGTTTGAAGCTTCGTAAGAAAACTTCTTTGCAAGATGTAGGAGAGTACTTTATTAGTGTTAGAGTAGTTGATGATTGGAATTTGCTAAGCGAAGCGGTAGTTAGTGCTAACTCAATCCATAGATTGAAGGACAAGTATGATAAGTATCACTAAGTACAAAAAATGTGACCGACCAGGAGACGGGGAGTTACAAGCATATGGCTCTTTCCCGTAAGTACAGTTAGATAACTTCATACATACAGAGAGAGAGAGAAATACATATTTCTTACACAGTTTGGGTGACAAAACAAAAACACAAAAATTGGACAGCAAATTATATGATCTTAAAATTCTCTAGTAATTCTTGAAGTAAAAATTGCGATTTCTTTACATAAGCAAAAAATATATTCCAATAACCACACAAAAAAAACTTGCAATATCCAAATTAGGCTTAGACCCACCCCACATAAAAACATTTTCAAATAAATATCACCAATTACAACGTGTTAAGTTTATGGACTCCGTGGACACACTTAACGAACGTGTTAATTGACAGGGGGTGCTGTTGGGGGTAGATACATGATATATGACTGTCTCCCTCTCACATCCCAGCCACCCCCTAAAAATATTTGGCATTGGATAGTTAACAAAGGGACTTTGATGCTACTATATTTTAGCATGAATCCATATCCTACTGATGCCAATAGGATGTCCAAAACTGAGCAAAACAAGGGAGGACACAGGGTTCCCATTACCCTCCCCATCTTTAAATCTTTAATCAACTACCATGTGGAAAGGAAGAAATAAATTTAAATAAAAAAAATGAAGAAATTTCTGAAGAAGGGAGCCATTAACTCTTTGGGAGAAGAATCTATTACTCACTTCAACAGGGATATCCAAAACAAAGGGCCCTGGAACATTGTGTAATAATTGCAGTCCTCTCTGGTGCTTAAGTAACGATGTATGCAGTACTGTACATACAAATTATCAACTAATGAACATAATAAAAGTCATTGATACTGTATACTTTATGTTTAATGTAGTAGCTAAGTGTCTTTAGTCTAAATACTGTACAGTACAGCATATGTATGAAGTGCACAGTACTTCTTTTTTGCCTAAACACAACTTATATATATATATATATATATATATATATATATATATATATATATATATATATATATATATATATATATATATATATATATATATATATATATATATATATATATATATATATATATATATATATATATATATATATATATATATATATATATATATATATATATATATATATATATATATATATATATATATATATATATATATATATATATATATATATATAGATAGATAGATAGATAGATAGATAGATAGATAGATAGATAGATAGATAGACAGGCAGACAGACAGAGAGCTAGATCGATCGATCGATCGATATATATATATATATATATATATATATATATATATATATATATATATATATATATATATATATATATATATATATATATATATATATATATATATATATATATATATATACATACACAGGGGGTCCCCACTTTACATCAGGGTTCCGTTCCTGACAGCTGAATTAAAAGTGGATTTCGACTTAAGTCGGAACACACCTACAATTCGAACCTAGTTCTGAGGAGACTGGGGCATGTGAGTCTGGAGAGGCAAAAGAACATACAGTACATAATCTATAGAAATAATCAAAGTTCTCAATGTAAGATATAGTAAAACTACACTACATGTACAGCATACTATATATAAAAATATTAAAACGCTACAGTAATACAAAACTGTAGTGTACAATATGTCTTACCTTTACCGTCATAGCAACATTTCAGGTATCTTAATGAGAAATTTATTGATAATGCTCTACTTTAGTATCATTATTATCACTGTATTATCATCAATAATTTTAGTGTTACCACTATTATTATTATTATTATTATTATTATTATTATTATTATCATTATTATTATTTGTACACTTGTTAGCTATATTTCTGTTCACTGCAAGTGTATGTATTACCCTCTTACTTATTTGTTCAAACACATGTCTACTTATAAGTGTACTCTTAATTTTGTAAAAGAATTAATAGCCATTGTAAAAAAATGGAAATATATGTTTGTGTATTTGTGTGTTTGCTCCTTGGCTTGCACACTGGAAGGGGCACTACAAGGGATGGTAACCCCCCTCCCTAATTATTTCTGCTAACACAACGGGAAACACTTTTGCTGCTTTCTCATCAACAATAACTAGCAGCGACGTCTTCGTGAGTCATATCTTTAAAGCCTTCTCCTCCTAGCAATGCAGCCAACTTTACACCTTGATTCATAGGCTGAATCAGTAATGTCGTATTCGGTGGCAGGAACTCTATACCTGAACACCGTAATAATGGAAACAGTTGCGTGGCCACCAGCATTAACCATCAAAAGAAGGACTTTAAATTCAAGGCCCTTCTCTGCAAGATAAACTTTGACCTGAGGGATAAAGCACTGGTAAAACCAGCCTGATGTGAGGCTTTTTGTGATCCAGGCCTTAGGGTTATGCATCCAATACACTGGCAACAGATTCTTGCTTTTATTCTTCAAAGCCCTAGGGTTCTTTGACTTGTAGATAAGCCCGGGCTTTAACATAATGCCAGCAGCATTCCTACACATGACGAGGGTAATGCGGTCTTTGTGCGCTTTAAATCCCGGGGCTTTAGCTTCTTCCTTGAAAAGAAAAGTGCAAGACAGCATTCTCTTCCAAAATAACCCAGTCTCATCTATGTTAAATACTTGCTCAGGAGCATAATTGCCTTCCCCAATAATTTTCTTGAAGTCATTCTTTACCTATTCTTCAACTGCAGCTGTATCTCCAGAGGCAGCTTTGCCATGCACCGAAACGCTCTTTAGGCCAAAGCGTTTTTGAAATTTGACAAACCATCCCTTGCTAGCAACAAACAATATTTTCCTCGGTGGACAATCGCTGGACGGTCCTGGTTGTGGGTCGTCGATTTCTTCTCTCTCCTCCTCCTCACGGTCGCCACTGTCGTCGTCGGGTTCGCTTGCAGCGAATGTCTCATACAGCTTCTTTGCCTTTGTGTGTATGATAATCATGTCTAAGCTGATGTTCTTCTTCCTGCAATCAGCAATCCACAGGGCCAAAGCAAATTTCAGCCACACTATTATCTTATTGCTGGGTGTTATGACTTTCTTCGCTGTTTTGTTAAAAGTAATAGTTGCTGTTTTCCTGATATTCACCTCGTCCTTTTTGATGTATCAAACAGTAGATTCGTTGATGCCAAAATGGCGGCCGACATCCGAGAACCTTCTTCCTTCCTTCAGCATATCTAACGGTTTTACCTTATCTGCTATGATCAACATCTTCCTTTGCCACTTAGGCTCACTACCAGAAGCCTTAGAAGATGAAGGACGCTTGGACGGAATTGCAGGAGTTGAAATACAAAAGTTTCACAAAATCACAAGAACACCGTATTAAGAAGCACAATGCAAATGGCGCAGATGTGAGTAGACTGAACGGGTGAGGTGAGACAATGGCAGATGCTGGGAGAATTCAGTTTCAATCAAAAAGCCAATCAGACCCCATGATACAGAATATACAGAAAAACAATTCTGCGATTCGTTGTCTCCCACCCATCACCCAATAGCATCGCGTGTACTATCTCACGTAGGTGCAACCCTTTGCGTTTTCCAAGACGCCTATACGCTATTGTACAGTATTTTATATGGTGCAATACTGTGAGTTACATGTTTAAATTTATGTTTTTTACTATTTTTTACTGTTTCATTATTCTTAGGCTAGGAAATATTTTTTTTTATCAGTAAAATAATGAAAATATTGGAAATTTTAATATGTACTAGCTCACGTAGGTGCAACCCTTTGTGTTTTCCGAAACGCCGATACCAGTATCGTACTTTATATGGTGCAGAGTTACATGTTTATATTTATGTTTTTTACTATTTTTTACTGTTTTATTATTCGTAGGCTAGGAAATACTTTTTTTTATCAATAAAATAATGAAAATACTGGAAAATTTAATTTGTACTAGCTCACGTAGGTGCGACCCTTTGCGTTTTCCGAAATGCCGATACCAGTATCGTATTTTATATGGTGCAGAATTACATGTTTAAATTTATGTTCTTAACTATTTTATACTGTTTTATTATTCTTAGGCTGGGAAATATTTTTTTTTATCAATAAAATAATGAAAATAAATTTTTTTTTTCAATAATATAATGAAAATTCTGGAAATTCTAATATTTCCACATATCGTGGATTCTCGCATATACCCAGAAAAAAAAAAAGCTCGCCAAAATACCACGATGCACTGAATTCGCAGTATAAACTTTATTTCCATTTTACAATGGGTATTCGTCAGCCAGGACAAGCCCCAACCCCCCACTGTGATGTCCACCCACAGCAGTTCCTGCCAGTAAACAGCTTAAACTCTCGGTCTTGGACGGGGACCGATCTTTCGACCTCGTGAATGCGAAGCCAGCGCGTTACCACTGTACTAGCCAGCAGGTGAATTGCGATATACCAAGGGATTACTGCATATATACGGTAGGAAAAGGCCATTAAATAAAACAATGAAAATATATACAGTATTTATAAAGTACTTTTTAATTTCGTGACCTTAACTGGTCACCTTCTCAAAGTGCTTTGTACTTTGAGAAGGTGGCCAGTTAAGGTCACGAAATTAATAAGTACTTTATTATATATATATATATATATATATATATATATATATATATATATATATATATTATATATATATATATATTATATATATATATATATATATATATATATATATATATATTATATATATTATATAAATATATATATTATTATATATATATATATATATATATTATATATTATATATTATACAGTGAGCCCTCGTTTATCGCGGGGGTTCGGTTCCAGGACCGACCGCGATAGGTGAATTTCCACAAAGTAGGATCACCCTATATGTACATAGATATTTTACATTTATTTTTACCTTTACTGTACAAACACTCCTTGTACTGTTAACAAACCACCCTTTACTTTATTAATAACAGCGTGCAAGCGTAAATTTATATGAAAGTGATAGGTAAACTTACCGTGAATGAGGTGGTAATGACATGGCATCGTCGAGAAGGTTGCAGAAGGTCACCGAACGAACCATATTATCATCATGTTCTTGTGAGAGTTGTTGGAGTGCTTTCACGTGTTCATACAGGGCTGCCAGACATTCAAGTGTAAGGCCAAGTTCTTCGATTTCCTTGTGGCTCAGTTACGAAGTGAATTGAATATACAGTACATAGGAAAACCCTTGATCATTATGAAAAATATGGAAGTGGAGAGGCCAAGTATCCTATCAGTGATGTTTTGAAATACAGTATACTTTGGACTTTGTACAAACTGGTCTCAATTCAGATCAGTCTTCAGAAACCAATTGTGTTCCTTCTCCTTCTATGATGGAGGTGGATGGCATTGAAAACTGAAAATGACACTAATGCTCCCCCAGTAGAGGAAATTTCTTTTAAATCACACGTTATAGAAGATATGTAGAAGCCGCTTCAATTAAAGAGGAGTCTGTTGAGCCAAAGGAAACGATACTGATGCTCCCCCAGTAGAGGAAATCTCTTGTAAATCACACGTTAAAGAAGATCTGCAGAAGCCACTTGAAATTAAAGAGGAGTCTGTTAAGGCAAAGGAAATGATACTGATGCTCCCCCAGTAGAGGAAATCTCTTGTAATTCACACGCTAAAGAAGATCTGCAAGAGCCGCATAAAATTAAAGAGGAATCTGTTCAGGCAAACAAAATGATACTGATGCTCCCCCAGTAGAGGAAATCTCTTGTAAATCACACGTTAAAGAAGATGTGCAGGAGCCGCTTGAAATTAAAGAGGACTCTTTTGAGGCATAGGAGACTGTTATCGAAAGAACCCAACCCCTGAAGCATAACATATTAATAAGCACAACACGAACTGCGCACATGTCAGTTAGACTGAACGAGCGAGGCGAGACAATGGAAGATGGTGGGCGAACCAAACTTCAATCAAAACGCCAATCAGACCCCATGATACAGAACATACAGAAAAACAATTCTGTGATTCGTCGTCTCCCACCCTTTCAGCCAATAGCATTCCATGAACTATCTCACGTAGGTGCGAGCTTTTGCGTTTTCCAAGACGCCAATACAGTGTACGCTATCGTACAGTATTTCACATGGTGCAATACTGTGAGTGTATGTTAAAATTTATGTTTTTTACTATTTTTACTGTTTTATTACTCTTAGGCTAGGAAATACTTATTTTATCAATAAAATAATGGAAATTTCAATATGTACTAGCTCACGTAGGTGCAACCTTTTTCGTTTTCCGAAACGCTGATAACGGTATCGTATTTTACATGGTGTAATACTGTGATTATTTATGTTTTTTACTGTTTTATTATTCTTAGTCTAAGAAATACATATTTTTATCAATAAAACAATAAAGCTATTGGAAATTTTAATATATGCTAGCTCACGTAGGTGTGACCCTTTGGATTTTCCGAAACGCTGATACCGATATCGTACTTTCTATGGTGCAGAGTTACATGTTCAGATTTATGTTTTTTTACTATTTCTTACTGTTTTATTATTGTTAGGCTTGGAAAAACATTTTTGTATCAATAAAATAATGAACATTTTTGTTTTCAATAAAATAATGAAAATACTGAAAATTTGTATTTTTTTATATTTTCACATATACACCTTGTTCCTTTTATACGCAATTTTTTTATATGCGAAATTGCAATAACGCCCCCCCAAAAAATAATAGTAAAAAACTCGAAATTCGCGAATAACCCCCCCCCCCATTTTTTTTTTTTTTTTTTTTTTTTTAATTTATTGTGACACCGGGATGGACCAAAAAATGATAAAATAAAACAGCCTTTATCAAGCTGTAAAGAGAAACAGATGGAAAGTGTAATGACCTGTCAGAAGTGAAGGGATTATAAAAGATGTGTAATGAATATCCAGCTCTCTGTTGGGTTTTAATATACCTCTGCATTACTCTCATGATGTCTATTCCAAAAATTCTCCTTAGATCTTATTATTATTATTATTATTATTATTATTTTTAACAATAATTTTCCTTTGATGATGATTGTGGAGATTATTATTATTATTATTATTAATATCATTATTCTTACGAATTTGTAATTAAACCATTATTTTTACAATAAATAATGTAGTTTTGGTTGAATGAACAAGAGTTAATTAAAGATCTCTCTCTCTCTCTCTCCAACATTCTAGTCTACCCAATAGGGTGGGTGTATATATAATGTATAATGATGATGATCTTTTCTTATTTACTATATTTAAAAAAAAAAAATAATAATAATAATATAGTAAATAAGCGCCTGCGGAGGCTTCTTCCACCAGTACAAAGAGGATTACGATAAGAAAAGATCATCATCATTATACATTATATATACACCCACCCTACCTCTGTCATATGTCTACCTAATCTACATTTGAAGGTGTCTAAGTAATACAATTCAGAATCTGAATTCCAGATCAAAACTTACCACGAGGGTCTGCCCCTCTCTTTTTTCTCTCTTACTTTATTTAATTTTTGTGCTTTTCCCTCCAATTCCCTTATATCCTTAATCCCCTCCCCTTTTTTCCCTCCTATCCTATCCCATCCTAAAAAAAAAAAAAAAAAAAAAAAAAAAAAGGTATTGGCATTTATTATCCTACTAGGAATACTCTACGGTATTACCAAGCCAATTTTCACCAATTTCCCTTCTGAACCTAAATTTATCAAGATTAAATCCATTACCCATTAGGAGTTCTGGTTTGATCATGAATTTTTAAAACTTTATTAATATCACCCTTGTATTCCCTTTAAACCATTTTTACACCTCAATCATATCCCCACTAACTCTGTGCCTCTCTAGAGAATGTAGATTAAGTTTTTTTAATCTGTCATATGGTAGATTTAGGCATTGCAAAATTATTATTATTTTTTTTTTTTTAGTCTTGCTTTGGTTATTTATAATTCTTATTTTATCTTTGTATACATTTGCAGATAGAGGTTCGTTCTCCTGCATCCTCCTCCTCTTCTACCACATAAGTTAGTTACTTGCTCACTGCCACCATGCATGTCCCAGTGTACTGTATAACTGTTGCCCACTGCATAATAGAGTAAAGTATAGAAATGTAAGTTAATTTCTAGCTGTAAAGTGAATATGAATATCTTTTGTATACTCTTAAAAATAGATACAGGGCTTTCTGCTTTGCTATGTAGTAATAAAATATGTGTTTTACTTATCTTATATCTTTGGCATGGCGTGTCTATGTAAAGTTTGGAACGCATCTATGCCCTTTATCATTGTTTCCTATGGAAAATAACTCGTTTTTTCACGCGATTTTCCATTTACCCGACCCTTCTCAGAACCTATCTAGGCGTTATTCTGAGAACTAGGTGTACCCAGAAAAAAAACTTGCCAAAAATAAAACCGCGATGCACTGAATCCGCGATAGGCGAACCGTGATATAGTGAGGGAAAACATGAATCATTTTTTACCCCGACCGGGACTCGAACCTAGGACTTATGATTACTAAGTCAAGGCGCTACCACTACACCACAGAAGGTTAAAAGGAATCCAACCTTATAGCTTATATCTGCTATACTTAGGAATGAACGCATTCTAACTGAATGCCACTATGTTCATATTACACACACAGTTGGGGAATCTGTAATATGAACATAGTGGCATTCAGTTAGAATGCATTCATTCCTAAGTATAGCAGATATAAGCTATAAGGTTGGATTCCTTTTAACCTTCTGTGGTGTAGTGGTAGCGCCTTGACTTAGTAATCATAAGTCCTAGGTTCGAGTCCCGGTCGGGGTAAAAAATGATTCAAGTTTTCACATATGTAATGTGCTTATTTGTATTTCATGGCCCGAATGAGATTGGGAATTGAATTAAATGCTAAAATGAAGCCACGAGTGAGGTTGGGGAATCTGTAATATGAACATAGTGGCATTCAGTTAGAATGCGATCATTCCTAAGTATAGCAGATATAAGCTATAAGCTTGGATTCCTTTTAACCTTCTGTGGTGTAGTGGTAGCGCCTTGACTTAGTAATCATAAGTCCTAGGTTCGAGTCCTGGTCGGGGTAAAAAATTATTCATGTTTTCACATATGTAATGTGCTTATTTGTATTTCATGGCCCGAATGAGATTGGGAATTGGATTAAATGCTAAAATGAAGCTACGAGTGAGGTTGGGGAATCTGTAATATGAACATAGTGGCATTCAGTTAGAATGCATTCATTCCTAAGTATAGCAGATATAAGCTATAAGGTTGGATTCCTTTTAACCTTCTGTGGTGTAGTGGTAGCGCCTTGACTTAGTAATCATAAGACCTAGGTTCGAGTCCCGGTCGGGGTAAAATAAAATGATTCATATATATATATATATATATATATATATATATATATATATATATATATATATATATATATATATATATATATATATATATATATATATATATATATATATATATATATATATATATATATATATACCTCGGCTTAGGTCGTTTCGAGTTAAGTCGTTCTCTATTATCAGCGGTTTTCAAAAATATATATGGGAAAATAAAAAAAAAAATAAAAATAAAGTTTACATCATTATAATCAACTTTACGTCTGTCCACTACAAATATTGGAATCATAATATCACTAGAAAACCATTAAAAGCACATGAAATCATGTTACTGTACAATAAATAAAAACAAAAGCACATAAAATCATGTTATTGTACAATAAATAAGAATAAAAGCATATAAAATCCTATTAAAATACGTACAGTAGTTCCAATATCTACCGTTAGGCGTCGTCACTCGTCATAATAATAATAGTAATAATTAATAATAATAATAATAACAATAATAATAATAATAATAATGATAATAATAATAATAAGAATAAGAATACGAATAAGAATAAGAATGCAGCAGGCATTTGCATTTATCGAAAAGGACTTTGTTCGAGGATATGGATCCCAATGCTATAAATAAAAACAAAAGCACATAAAATCATGTTATTGTACAATAAATAAGAATAAAAGCATATAAATATCTTATTAAAATACGTACAGTAGTTCCAGTATCTACCGTTAGGCGTCATCACTCAATCTTCCTGCGAAACCGCTCTTGTTTTGAATTGATATTATGAAGAAAATTGACAAAAAGCATTAAGAACAAACAGCAAACATATTTTTAATATAATTTTGTCAGGGAAATAGCGAGTGCGGGCGCATCAGCTGATACGGAAGTGTGACAAAACGTATGCATCCTCGTCCTCACTGCCACCATCAGTGTTGCCACAATACATAAATGAGAGAAATGATAAATATAAAAAACATACATGTAAGCTGGTAAGTTATTTCAAGTATCTTAAAGATGAAGTACATTTTTATTTAAATTACAGTACTACCATTTTGTAATTAATATATATCTTAAAATGTACCATACATTTGAAAATAAAACAATCCACTTTATCTGGCAACACTGGCCCCCATGCTAAGCCTGTTGCCAACGGTATAATAGAGTTCATTAATTTGTTTACTGTACATAAATTTAAAAATAAAGATACTACCTGCCCAACGTGTGAACAATGTGAAGAGAGCCTAGAACATTTTCTACTATTTTGTGAAGCATATGCACAAATAAGAATGGCATATAGTTTTTTAGCACAACCATATATAGAAAAGAAAATTGAAATAATTGCTAATATATTGTTATTTAGACATTGTAGTGAAAAAGACGTCAAAGAAAGAAAAAAATTTATAAAAAGAATTTCCAGAAAAAGAAATCAAATAATAAAAACCGCACAAACAATTTAGCAAAGCAAAACCAAGACTTGGGAGCCGTTGCAAAAGGCATATCCCACCCAACTATACTACTACTACAGTAAATCTGTATATCTAGGCTAGCCTTGAGACAAGCTAATTTGATTTAAATCGTTTTTCGACATAAGTCATCTCTCCTGAACCAATTAATGACATTAGGTGAGGTATATATATATATATATATATATATATATATATATATATATATATATATATATATATATATATATATATATATATATATATATATATATATATATATATATATATATATATATATATATATATATATATATACACTGAATATTCTGGCGTATTCATTACACATCTCTTGCTATTCCATTACATTTGACAAGTCACTACATTCCCCACATGTCTCAATTACTTTCTTTTTCCTCACATTTGTTATTATTTATGGAAGGTCCACAGCTAATGGCCTCCATTACCCGGCATAGAGGGGTGCAAAGAATCTCCGGGGATCGTGTTGACTCCACTATTGGCTTGAGGGCAGACACGCTTGGTGGTAGTAATGGTTCTGCCTTTAACCTTACACCTCCCAATAGATCTGCTTCTTTCACTCTTCACTATTCTAACATTCGTGGGCTGAATTCTAATCTTTCGTCTGTGGAAAACCACTTGGGCACTTTCCTCCCTAACCTCCTCCTCCTATCTGAAACCCAGAAGTCTATACATGCTTCCACTGACCCATTTCTAATCTCTCACTATAATGTGTATACTAGTTTTCGTTCTAAAGGTGTGGTCTGTGCATACTGAAACATTAACACTCCTACTGCGAGGCTCATGGACCTTGAATCTTCTGACTTTGATGTTCTCTGGCTAAAAGTCTATCTCTCCACTACCACTATCTTCCTTTGCTTCTGCTACTGCTCTCCAAACTCCACCGAGTTTTTTTTTTTTTTAATATCTGTCTTCGTAACATGAGTCCTTGCTATCTTCTCACCCACATGCTGAAGTTCTCTACATTGGAAACTTCAATGTTCACCACAGCGAGTGGCTTCATTCTTCTCACACTGATGTGGGAGGAAGCGAGGCCCTTGCTTTCTCTATTACGCACGATCTGGAGCAAATTATCAAACATCCTACTCGCATTCCTGATCGTCACGAACATGCTACAAACACTCTTGACCTATTTTTTACTTCTAACCCTTCAAACTACTCTTATTCTGTGCTATCCCCTCTTGGTAAATCTGACCATTCTATGATTTCAGTCTCTTACATTTTCGCTCCCCCACCACCAATCCCTCCTACTCAGCGCCACCTGTGGCACTTCGAGCGTACCCAACATGAAAATTTGCGTAACTTTCTCTTTGACTTCCCATAGGATGACTACTGCTTTCGGTCCCGCAACCCTGATCGGGTAGCTGTAAAAGTTGCCGAGATCATGACCGCGGGAATGGAGGCGGTACGTCCCCTCTTCTACAAAAACTCTCTCCCCTAAACCTTGGTTTGACCGTGCCTGCTCCATGGCCATCCAGGCTAGGAATCAGGCTCACCGATCTTACCTAGCCTCTCCCTCCGATTTAACTCACTCTGCTTTTATTATAGCTTAGAATCGCTGTACTGCTCAGATTCGAAGGTCTAAGGCTTCCTTTATAAGAAGGAAAGTTGATGACCTTAACTCCTCTCCCACTGACAAATGCTTCTGGTCCTTAGCCAAAAACCTCTCCAAAAACTTCTGTAACTCAAGCCTTCCCCCTCTCATTCGTTTTGATGGTTCTATAGCTTGCTCTCCCACTGACAAAGCCACTCTCTTGGGCTCTCATTTTTCTGCGAACTCTTCTATCAACAATTCCAGCGCACCTGCTCCTCAGTCTTTACCCATCTCTAACTCTATGCTCTCCCTTATCCTTTCTTCACGCAAAGTTCATAAGGTTCTTCGCTCGCTAAAGACGAATAAGGCATTTGGTCTTGATGGTATCCCTGCAAGGTTCCTTAAGGAGTTTGCAGATGAACTGGCTCCCGTGCTTTGCCGTCTTTTTCGCCTCATTCTATCAACCAGTATCTATCCTTCATATTGGAAGCATGCTCTAGTTCAACCTGTTCCTAAGAAGGGTGACCGCTCTTTTCCCTCTAACTACCGACCTATTGCTCTAACCACCTCTATTGCTAGTTTTCGAAACTTTACTCAATTCTCACTTCTTGAAACGTCTTGAATCTAACTCACTTATCTCCTATCACCAGTACGGCTTCCGCAAGGCAAAATCCACTGGCGATCTCCTGTCCTATCTTACTCATGTATGGTCATCTTCTCTGAGGAACTATGGGGAATCCTTTGTCGTCGCCCTTGATATCTCTAAGGCTTTTTTGACAGAGTCTGGCACAAGGCTCTGTTGGCCAAACTCCCTGCCTATGGCTGTACACCTTCTTTCTGTTCTCTGATTTCCAGTTTTCTTACTGACCGTTCTATATCTGGAGTTGTTGATGGCGCGACATCTAGCACTTTCTCCGTTACCAGTGGTGTTCCACAGGGCTCTGTTCTTTCACCTACTCTGTTCCTTCTCTTCATCAATGATCTTCAACCATCCCCATCTTCTCTCTTCTTCATGCCTTTGCTGATGATTCTACCCTTCACTTTTCCTCTGCCTTTTCTTCACAACCTTCATCTGTTACTCATAATCAATCTCATATCACTCTTTCTTCTAATCTTAACTCCGATTTGCAGAGAGTATTTGAGTGGGGAACTCAAAATTTAGTAAAATTAAATCCCTCCAAGACAGTTTCTGGCTATCTCTTTATCTTCTCCTCCTGATAACCCATCTGTCTTCGAAACTATTGAAATTTACCCTCTTAACTCTATCAACATATTAGGAATCCATATACAGTAGTCTCTAACTTGTCTTGGAAGAATCACATAATCCAAATTTCTAAATCTTCATCCAAAAAATTGGGGGTTTTGTTTCGTTTTCGTAATTACTTTTCCTCTTTGCAATTACTTAAAATTTACAAAGGACTTATACGTCCCTGCTTAGAATACTGCTCACACATCTGGGGTGCTTCTTCCTTTACTTATCTTCTTGATAGGGTTGAAGCTAAGGCAGTCAGACTCTTACTTCTAACCTGGATTCTCTCTCTCTTCGCCGTAAGGTATCTTCCCTTTCGCTTTTCTATCTCTGCTCTGATGAGTTGGCAAGTTGCATCCCTCCACCACTGCCGAGGCCGCTTAACACTCGCCAAGCTGCCTCATCTCACAGGTACTGTGTGGAGATTTGTAGCTCGCGGATTGGTCAGTGCAGTGACTGCTTCTTCCCATCTACCTCCAGACTTTGGAACTCTCTTCCACCTTCTGTCTTTCCTAATTCTTAAAAAGCAAATCTATCGTCATCTCAGAGCCTAGTCCTCCCTATATCTGGGTCCTCTGTACCTTGACTGTTTGTCTGCCGTTTTCCTTTGTGTGACATTACCTCTTCTCTGCCTTGCCCTTAACCTTTTTCTTTTCCTTCGTCTTGGAATTTTCTCGTGCCCGGCCCTTTATCGATGAGGGCAGTTTCTGCCTGTCCCAGTGTCATACTCATAAAATAAAAAAATAAAAATATATATATATATATATATATATATATATATATATATATATATATATATATATATATATATATATATATATATATATATATATATATATATATATATATATATATATATATATATATATATATATATATATATATATATATATATATATATATATATATATATATATATATATATATATATATATATATATATATATATATATATATATATATATATATATATATATATATACTGTATATATATATATATATATATATATATATATATATATATATATATATATATATATATATATATATATATATATATATATATATATATATATATATATATATATATTAACAAATGTGTCATTTATGGATATTATAGCTATACTTCTTGTAATTTTGTAGTTATGAATGTGTACAATTTAGTGGTTTTAAAATTATGGATACAAAAACACATAACATTATAATGCATGCACCCCTCCAAACTCAAATTCAGCTAGCATAGTATATACCAATATCCTCTTAGTACTTCAGGGCATCAATTTGAAGTGGTAGAATATAACTGCACCTCTAAGGTCAGTAGTTCTGTTCCATACTTTTATACGTATATTACGCAAGTCAGCAGCTATTCCAAGGGAAAAAGGTCATTAGATTTGCCTAGAATCTAATGGGTGACATCTATTACTTGCTGGCCCTGACAAAGCAGTACAACTGTATAGCTAGAGACATGAATTATTATATTGCCATAGTCTAAGCTTAAAAAACTTAGCTAAACACATAGCACCTAAGGGTATTTAGTATCAATTACTTAAACATCTTTACTTAGTGATAATGGAAATTAGACAATAATTATTTACCTATAACACGAACGTTTATATGGAAGTGTGCAGGATGAGTTTCAGCTTAAAATAACAAATTTCATTCCGAACAATGTATTTTATTGATGACTAACATACGACATTCAGAAAGAAGTTCACAATAAGCAAAAGAATCTATACATTACATTGATTTTTATTTTGATACAAAATCTTCCTACATATGCACAAGTAACTTTACACTTCCTAAAAGCTTTTAATATACAGTATAAGGTATGCAGTATTCCTATATTTCTGAATCATTACTTACAAACTTACTGGCAATTATTACTTACAATTTTTTTTCTTTAGCCTGCAGTACCACTAAGATATGCTGGATAATATCTTCTTTTTTTCCATTCAAAATATCATGTCCCACATAAACCTGCATATATGACAAAAATGGAATAAAGGATATGAGGTAGCATAACTCCTTCATATTCAAACCTCACAAGTTTTATCAACTGTGTTCTATCAAAAACAAATTCAAGGAGGGAAAAGTCATCAACCTCAAATATATACTATCCCTTTGTAAATAACTTCTACGACATGCAAAGACCAATTATGTCATCAGTCTTTGTCCTCAACCCTGAATGCTTGACAGAGAATACCGATACATGCATCCTGAAATAATCCCACAAAGTCCTTGGATATATAAAGTTTCAGACTATATTCTTTTAGAAGTACATAAGAATTGCAATATTACTTGTACTACTCACTTCAATAGAATCTTTAGTTTTGTATTAAAAAAGGTACATTTCTTGATACAAAGTCTGAATCAAACTAAAGACTAAAATCATTTTCCCAATACAATAAATACAGATTTAATTTTCAGGCTGTTCACGTGAAATAAATTGCATTAAGTGCCAATGTTAAAGATTCACTACAATGTATACTTCTTTCTGCATCATAAGAAAAACTGTCAACAAGGTATTAGTTTTTCTCTTCCTCTATAAGTACATCACAGTCCATGCATTCCACATCATATTCCT
The DNA here is from genome assembly GCA_037179515.1 of Halocaridina rubra. Taxonomy (NCBI): domain Eukaryota; kingdom Metazoa; phylum Arthropoda; class Malacostraca; order Decapoda; family Atyidae; genus Halocaridina; species Halocaridina rubra. The sequence continues at coordinate 125,006 of JAXCGZ010001937.1, read as the reverse complement.
TCTTAATATTAGAAGACAATTCCTCACTTCCTATATCATAATCTTCCTCTGATTCTCTATCACACCTCTCTTCTTTTACGTGAACATTATCAATCAAGTAAATTGTATTCGGATTTTGCTCGACATCATGAGAACTATTGGTGTTTTGAGTATCAATATTACTTGAAGGTAAGGACTCTACTTCCTGATCTCCTACAGATTTATCAATATTTACATTATTGGTATCTTTATTGTAACACGCTCTACATGCGAGTAATGCTTCGCTGCTGCCATCACAAGAATCCAATTTACTTAACTGTTCTTCCACACAAGACTTTGAACAGATACTGCAAACACCTAACTGCTCTTCAATGTGAATTTTAGCATGTTTAGTCAAATTCCCTTTATTTGTGAAAGCTCTATCACAAATGTCACATACATAAGGCCTCTCGCCAGTGTGAAACATAGAATGTTTTCTCAGAAATTCAATTCGAGCGAAAGATTTATGACAAATTTCGCACTCAAATGCATTTTGTCCTGTGTGAAGAATATAATGTCTTAACAAGTATCTCTTTTGTGTGAATGATTTATTGCATACACTGCACACATGAATTCTTTCTTCATTGTGAATTACAGAGTGGCGACTCAAGTGTCTCTTTGTCGCATATGATTTATTGCATATTGTGCAAACATAGTTTTTCTCTCCACTATGAGCTATGATGTGAGTTTTTAAAAGATCCTTCGTAAGAAATGATTTATCACAAATGAAGCAAACATGAGGTTTTTCATCACTATGAGTATAGTAATGAATTCTTAAATATTCTTTGAATGTAAATGACTTTTGACAAATATCACATACATAAGGCTTTTCTCCCGTGTGTAAAACAGCATGTTTCTTCAATTTATCTTTGCTTGTAAAAGATTTTTGGCAAATTTCACACACATGAGGCTTCTCTCCTGTATGGAGAAGGATATGCCTCCTTAAATTTCCTTTAAATGTGAATGATTTATTACATACATTGCACTTGTATTCTTTTACACCACTGTGAATCATGCTGTGTTGTTTCAAATGATCTTTTCTGCCAAAAGATTTCCCACACACAGAACATAGATGAACTTTTTCATTGGAACTGCCCAATGCATTTGAGTCCATATTTACATTCTGGTCTGTCGCTTCATTATCTTTGCCACACTCAAGGGAATTTGTGTCACCTTCATCCGCTGACGTATCATTATCACATATCTTTTTATCTTTCTGTGGAGCTCGGAAGCTATCAGATCCAACATATATTGTATCATTGGTACCACACAATGAATCTGAGTCTACATTTGCTCTAAGGTCAGTCTCTTCATTATGTCTGCCATTCTTATGGGAATTTACATTGCCTTCATCACCCAAAAAATCATCATCACTAAACTTTTCATCTTTCTGGACAGCTCTTAAGTTATTAGATTCACTATCATTAAATATACTATCATCCTCAGTCTTTATATATACAGCCATCTTAAATGTTGGTAAGTTACGTCACTCGGGGGTACAAATATACATTAACATATAAAACTAAACTTAGTCTTTAGAACTGCAGTGCAAACAGGGAGTACATGCAAAAGTTAATGAAATAAGACATTGCTCAAATCAGTTACGAGGAATATCTAAAGGCTACTATTAAGGCTTATAATATGATCGTATGATAAAATACACTACTCAACATAAAACATACTTACTAAATATCAATATAAGGTGACTTATATAGAGAAAGTAGTTATATCGATATATATAAAATTTCTAAATGAAATGTCTCTCATTTTGACCAAACAGGTACAATATTTCTAAATGATACTTTAATGTTAAGAGATGAAAAAGTAAGTGCTCAAATACAGTTCATTCATTTCATATACTTAAGTATATAAATGAACACATATAAATAACAAAAACCATAAAAACAAATAAAAATCTTCACTTGCAAAGTACTAAATATATTGAAGAGCTTTCATACTTATATGGGAGTTAACCTTTGGTGCTTTGACAAGAAATATTCAGCACGTAGGCTATAGAAGATTATGTAACACTAATCTCTGACAACTTGCTTTGTAGGGATTGCCAGAGATTGGAGAATTCCTTTTGCTGAGAAAGTCATCTGGAAATATAAAAGGAATACATAAGTACTGTACATCAGTCATTTAGTAGAGTGCAAAATATATAATAAGAAACATGCAGGACATAATCCTTCATGTGTTAGCGGGGTCATTTACACAGCAATTAACTAAAAATATGCATTATGGTGTGTATATATATATATATATATATATATATATATATATATATATATATATATATATATATATATATATATATATATATATATATATATATATATATATATATATATATATATATATATATATATAGGTACAGTCCCTTTTTCCCTGAATATCTTTAACACAATAATCAACTGCGAGTATAGAGTTGAGAATGGACTGGGAATAATGGAGTTTCTCTCTTGTTAAGTTACTGGGTATTTGCTGA